>OMNM01001971.1:0-13709 GCA_900302745.1 Parablennius parvicornis | reverse complement strand
GCTTTCTTCTGCAACTGGTCTCTGTTGTTTAATTTTTTTGGACAGGCTTTTCTGTTATTGTTTTCTGGGACATTCAGCCCAGGGGTTTGTGGATTTGTTTACATGTGTGATTTTGCTTTTGAAGGTTTTTTCCCATCAGGGGAGGGCTTGGTTCCCAGGGATATTTACACCCGGAGGCAAAAGGGTGACATTGGCCAGAGTGGGATTTGGTGGGAGAAACACAGTCGCTACATCATACAGTGGAACACATGGCCTTTTAGACACACGCACATGCATGCACATGTGCATGAGCACGCACGCACGGCCATCTGGGCAATTCAAACGTCAATTACATCCAATTCACCTCACGTCACTCAGGAATTGAAGTCATACTGTGGCGTCATTAAAACTGTGATGGTTACTGTATTACAGACAAATGGGCAATAAATTATTTCTCAGCTTACCTGAAAAGGATAAAGGATACCTCCTCTAACACCAATAAAAGAAACATGGAAATATAACAACATTTGGCTCACTTAGATGAACGACATGTCAGCATTGGCCCTTGGCGTTCTTCAGTAGAAACATTGTATTTGCTGATGTATTGGCTCAATTATCTTGAAACAATCCAGCTGCGAGGAGCAAATATTTCACAAGTTTCATGATGTCAGAATTATGTATGCTGAGGTTTCCTCGAGTGTTCTGGGAAATGTACATTCAGAGGAGCTAAACCTTTCGGAGTTGTTGAGACCTAACGCTGCCATTATTCGTGGGCAATTTGCCCACATACTGTACATGATTCTGACCCATGTCAGCAGAGATCAAACAAACCTGTGTGTTGTGAGGGTCTGTGGAGTCAATGCCACTGAGGAGCAGTTTCCCTTATGAATAGCCTGGGGTGCTTTTAACAGAAATGTGATCTCATCTGAACTCCACAGGCTTAAATTTAACAATGTATCAGGGCAATTTTTCAATTGGAATATTTATCTTTACTTACTCCTTAAGCTGTGTTATAACTTACATTGTACTACTCATATCATACTCAAGTTTCTCTTCTCAATAGATCAAAATCAGTGTAAGTCTAGTCTCAGGGCTCAAGGCATTTTAATGAAGCCATACTTAGCCTTCTTATAGAAGAGAGTCATAGTTTCGCTTTCAAGACTGTTGAATACAACTGTGAACAATCACTTAGCCAATTTAGAGAAAACATAATGCTTGTATTAAAAAAAACAAATATTTGAAAACGTTTTTGAACCACAAAAGTTTGTAGGTTTTCCAGGTTTTGTTTTATTTAATATTGGCATGGTAGCAAAAAAAATTCACACACTTCGATAAAAAAGTTAGATACAAACCTCTTGGAGTGCTGAACCTGTTGCTAGTTTTTTTAATTGATTAACTGCTGCTTGGGGTTGCTCAATGTACCCATTGCATTCAGGGGTGATGGGAAATAAAACCACTGCATGCAAGAAACACCAAAGAATAAAGTTGCTTCCATATAATGACCAATTAAAAACACAACAACTTAAAACAATGTATATAGATTGATACATGCAGCAAAAGTTAAATAACACATTAAAAAAAAACCTCCCCGTCAAAACCGTCACGTAAACTTCATAAAAATGCTCCAGCACATATTTAACTTGTTGATTAAACAAAAACAGACTCAAATTAAACAATTGTCTAACAAGTTTAATTTGTATATAAAAATGACAGAATCCTCTATTAGTTCCCCATGACTTGATTTTGATTGGGTATTATATCTTTCAACCGACGCTTTCCTACAGTTTGGCATGATGAAACTTAAGGCTCCATGTCTCTGTGCATCCCTTCTGCCTCACTGCTGTTCTTTCTTTGACAGTTGGTTTCAACAGGACATCATCGGTTCTGCACCGACTTGCACTGCGTCTCCAATGAGAGTCACGTCATCAGGTGGTTTTTATCTAATTGATCATAGATCAATGTCAGCGTGCTTTCCTCTTGCCTCGCTTCATTACAGCTCTACACTCACGGTGAAGTGTGGACACTTTGCTTATCTCTTGTCGTGCGTGTGCGATCTTGTTTTGGAGCATTTTTATCTGCCCCTCTGAAACAGGCACTTTGCACACAGCTCCGGGGCTTTTGTGGAGTTGAGGGTGTTTCAAGAAAGAAGAACTTAATAAAGTACATGAGTCCGCTATATTGGTTTTCACTCAAGCAATGCTCGCTTCATTTATTCAAGTCAACTTTTACACAAAAACCCAGTGGCATTGTAAGACAATATAAAGCACCTTTATTAAACACAAGGATGTGATATTCTGTTTTATTGGACTTGTGCCCTTTGAGACTTAAAAAACTACAACATGAAATTAATACGATCCATCATTTTTGCTCGCTATTGATTTGTGTGCTCCGATAAAAAAAAAAAAAAAAGTATAAATGACTTGTACACAGCAGCACCTTATGAAATTGCCAGCACTGGCTTAAATCAGCCCAAATACAAGTGATCTTTCTTTCTTTTATCGTTTTATAATTCCACACAGCAGTGTGGTATGTTTTCCTTCTCATTAGTTCAGCACTTTTCATTTCAGTTTGATGCGAGGGCAAGCTGTAATAAATTTCTTTTTCTTTCTTTGCATTTTTTTTCCTTCTCTCTTTTTCTAAATGTGTGAAATCAAGAGGAGGTTTTCAGACATTCCAGCGGCTGGAAGAATGACAGCTCGCCTGGTGATTGTCTGGGTGTGGGCTTTAAGTGGAATAGAGAGAAAAACATAGCAGGCCAACAAAGGGGAAACCCTCAAAATGTATATGTCTTATTCCAAGACCACAGTAAAAAACCTTGCTGGATATTAAGAGTGGATATGAACACATGAGATGCATTTAGGTGACATAAAGCCGAAGCATTCTTCCTTCAAGATAAGGTAATGAATGGCTTCTAGGAAAAAGAGCACTTATCATAATGTCCTTTTCCTTCTGTGACAGTAAGTGGTGTTATAACAGAGTACACAAACTGCCACTCCGTTTTGAGTGCTTCAGAACAATGAACTCATTAATTTTGAAAAACTTTTTTTTTCTTTCGGCTTGAATCTAATTATCTCCGGTCAAAATATTCCACATTCTCTGAGAAATGTACAAGGAATTTCCTTGAAGGCGAACAGAGCCGCCCCGAGCTGTCGTGTGTGGTCTGCTTCAGTATTCATTTTGTGGGTTGCTCTGTTAATGATGAGGTAAAAAAAAAAACCTGTGAGATGGTGTGCTTTCCTTCGTTTAACGAACCTCTCATCCAAACCACAAAATCAACACTGTGGACCAGAAACGCAGTCTTGTGCTCGGCCAACGATTTCCTCCTGCTGATGACTGGTTTCCAGTGGCTGATCACAAAAAAGAAAAGAAAAGAAAGAAGGAAAAAGCTTTGGCAGACCACGCAGATCTTCAAAGATGCAGTGTGCCGCTTTGTGAGGCGAGCATAGCTGCCACCGGTTGTAATCGTAGCATGGATGCTTGTTTATTGAGAACAGTTTAAATAGTTTACATTGTCCCTTATCGAAATATGGCATGCACATTTTACAAACGCTCTCGTAAACTGTTCCCGGCCACTTGCATTCCCTCATGAATTGTTGGCCTTATCTTACTGACACCATGCCCCTGGAACAAACACACCATGGCACAATGAGAATTAAAAAAAAAAGAGAGAGAGAGAGAGAGAGAATGAGAGGGAGAGAGTGGAAATAAAATGTGATCTTTGGGTGCCCTTAAAATCTGTTTGTGTGTGTGTGCGAGTGTGTGTATTTGTTCTGGTTTTGCTTGTGTACAGTACTGATATTTGAAAACAGTTACTGCTGTGTGTGTGTGTGTTTGTGTGTGTCTACTCCCCATGAGGCGCTGCTGCTCCAAGTAGAAAAAACTTGGCGTGTCGATGGCGATGATGACAACATGACAGATCAAAGTGGGGTTTATATTTGTAATATTTTATTGTAAATAAAAGCTGGGCGCGGCAACCGATCACACAACGTACTCATGCGGCGAAAAAAAACACAGGTGAGCGTCTGGAAGCAGCGGGGATGAATGAAGGGCAAATACGTTCTGCTGTGTCAAACAGCTATGAGGCAGCTCGTCAATCAAATCAAAGTTCAGTTTTCTTTGGCAAATGCTACGACTCCACTAGTGATTAAATTTCTGCCTAATTGGGCATTTTCCTCAACTCTGTGAGATGGATTAATCCTCGCAGTATAGGCACATCATAAAAGTTGCACCTTTTCTAAGCTTACCTTGTTCTCCCAGAGTTGTTTTTTTTTTTTTTTTTCAAAACTGAGCTGAGATTCAGACACTCTATTTTAGTATGTTTAAAACACCTTCCCTTCTCTTCCAGGTGACTCTCCTTCTGTTTAAACCATTAGTCTAAAGACCTGGTGGAGCACAATGAGTGCAGAGGGACTCCATTATTGTCTGCTCATGCCGACATATGCAGACAATAATGGAGTGGATTTATATTGCGCTTTCCCAGCGCCCTCAAGCTCCTTGCATTGTAAAAAAAAAAAAAAAAAGAAAAAAAAAGTGGGAACTCAAACATGGCAGCAAGGAGCAGTTTAGGTGGCTCAAAGACGTACACTGTCGTTTGATCATGCAAGGAGTCTGGAAATAATAAGCTTTTTTTTTTTTTAAACTGCTGTAGTCCAAGTCAATACTCTACTGCGAAGACTGGTGACAAGGAAGCAGTGTCTGACGTGTTACCTGTGCGTGACCCCGCTGACCTGCCGAGCTGTAATTTGACGCACCGGCACGCCGTTCAGCTCTCATCGCTTGTTGGGTAACCTGGCCAGATAAGAGACGCAGAAACTCCGGCATCAGAAGCTTAAGTCTTAAATAACAAGCCCAGCAGGGAAAAAAAATTTGTTGCGTTTCCCAAATGTCTTTCGAGATCAACCAGAAAAGAGAAGGGGGGTTGGAGAAGGACCAGTCGATATGTTTGTCTTCATTCAACATGTCAAAGACGGAAAGCACTTTTAAAATTCCTTGTCTCTACTGCAGTGACAAGAAAACACTTGACGATGCTTCTGATTCATCATTCCTAGTTTTGCTTTCCCTCAGTTTTATATTTCATTTTAATGCTATTTTGTTTCACAACATTTTGCTCTTTGAGAACAGCATCATTTTCCGTCCAATAAATGAATTGCCATAATCTTTTATTTCAATAGGCATGCGTGATATTGGTGATCTTTTCATGCTTTATCCAGCAAAAACATGCCATTGAAATACATTTGATTTGACATTTAATCATGGGCATTTAATCAAATGCATTACAATATTCCTGCAATACTGAAGGATTCTCATTTAGTTTCAGTTGTCCTGTGCAAATAATAGTATGCTGGTATCCAAAACACGGATCAGAGACAGGAAATATTCAGCTATTAAACATCAGCTGCCAATATGTTAACTTAAAAGAAAAATAAGCACAACCCACCAGTGTAATTAACAACAGTGTCTCCAGCTGCTAGAATGAAATGTAGACACGTGGACAGGATGCAAGTATATCACAGATCACGATGGACTCATCAGTCAACCAAGAAGCATGTATTTCCATTGTGCATCAAAGTGAAGAGAACATACTAACGCCACACAGAAAAACATAGGTCCAAACTTATTGTACATACTGCAAGTTTACTTCTTTTTGTTACTTAAGTGTGGCAGTTATTGTAGAAAAACAAAAACCATTGTGTTAAGTCTTATGTTTTACCCTATTGTGCAGTCAAAGTGACTCTTTTTCTTAAGAGTAACCTGATTTAAATGTGCGACAACAATGAGCTTATAGTGCATGATGCTCATAAGACTCGTGCATTTATACGCAAATTCTAACTTGGATACCTCCTGGCAATGCTATGGTGAAACTTAAACTACTTTAGGAAAGTGTGTGTGTAGTTTAAGTGTTTTTAATCTGCATATGTTAAAGTATCGTGCTGTTTTGAGGGGCAGCAATGGCTCAATTTGAAAAGTAAAATGATCTTTAATTCAAGTTAAGTGACTTGAGTCCCATTATCGTTCTGTCCATGTTTCAGCGTGTCCTTGAGGAAGTCTATAAACCCAAATTTCTTTAGATTGGTGTGTGCCCCCTTTATGTATTCATAATATAATAATAAAACACAATCATTTTGAATTATTACCTGGTTACAGTCACCTCTGCCTTTGCATTGCAATCTGACTATAATGTGTTTGAAGTCTAATACGCTTAAAGACTGGGACGTTCACTGGGACGTGCACCGGGATGTGTATTTCATATTTAAACAGCGTTGTGGAAAAAAAGAGGCAATATCATTGGTTTAGTTCGTTTTCCTCTGAGTCATCGATTACAAGAAACAACAGAAAATAATTAAGTACAGCCCTTAAAAAAAAACACCATAATAACCCTGAAATGTCCTCATTCAAAAGGCAGAGAATAGAATGAGTGTGTTGAAATGGGAACTCCTGTTTGTTAGTTTTATTAAATGTGCATGGAAGCAGCAAACAGAAACGTGTTTTCCTCTGGTCACGACCCAGGCACACCAGAATCATATAAAGTCTTTTCTCAAACTACTGTGATTACTCACAACTCTCGCTTTTCTCAGATCTCTTCGCCTTGCATGATCCCATTCCCTCGCAGGTACTTTCCTTACTCGTGGTGGGGCGTTTTTTTAGAGGCGGATAAATAGAAAGCAGATGCTGGCTCCAGGACAGGAAGCCTTTTAAAAAGTTCTGGATCTAACCATTTGTGACACAGTGTGTCGGCGCGGCGGCCAGACGAGCCAGCTGTGTGCTCCGTTGAGAAATTATGAGGGATAGTTGTTGACGACATTGCATGTCCCTTCACCTGTGTCTAATATGAAGATGAAGTTCTGTGATGAGAGCATCTCGCTGCAAACAAGCCGTGACCAAAAGCAGGTCAACGAAACAAAAGGAGCCGAGGTTTGATGATTAGTTTTGCTGGGAGGAGGGATTACTCAGGGTATAGTTTAACTTATTAAATGTTCATTCAAAGGTTTTTCTTACATTCAATCTATTAAAGTCACTTTCCAGAGGCTATGTTTTCTCCCAGGGTTATTTCATTTCCTTTCTGGGTGGGGTACAGTGTGTGCTATTGTGTGATATGTGTTTTTCTGTTTTTGTGTACAAAGCTGTGTGACATTACCCAAGTGTGCATCTCACTGTGCTTTCAAGTTTTTTTTTTTGGGAGAGGTGAAAAGGTCAAATTACAATTTGGGTGTTCTTCGCTGGCCACAGAGAGTGGTGCTATCATCAAACGGAGATACACATTGTTCTCATTTAGCCTCGCATGGGAGAGTACAGGCTTGGCAGAAAGCAGCGGAGGCCCCAGTGTGTTGATACAAAAAGGTCATTTAATACAACAAAAGTGATGTTTAACTGGAAACATTTGACAGAAACAGTAATAAATTAGCCGATAACATATATATATATTTTTTGTCAAATTTGTATGCCTGGCCTCACGCACTGAATAATTTAAACAAATCAAAACAATTTCAATATTTGTGAATCGGTGTTTGATTAATTAATGACAGGAAGCACGTGTCCTTCTTTTGTGACTTACCACATGTAATTCTAATTGTCTTTTTAGGATGATGCCAAATCAAAGAAATCTGGTGATGAATGTTTGACTTTGAGACATGGAAATACCTACAATACTCATTTTTAGGTAAGCTGTAACCAAGAATTAAAGAGAAGCAGGAAAATGTGGCAATTTCTTCATTATTTCACACCAAAAATCAGCAAGCTTCCCCTCACTATTACTAAAATTAAACTTGAATTTTTCCAGTAAATGAATCCTGTTAAAAAAAACCAAGTCATTATCCCGAATCATAACATTACTTTGGACATCACATCCCTATGAATATGATGCTTCAGTAATTTAGATACATTACAGACATTTCAATCAGTAGTTTTTGTTCACTATTCAGCTTCTGCTTTGTAATAATTTATTTTATTATATTGATGAGAGCAAAATTATTTGTTACAACCTCTTCTTCATTTTTCATATAAATTGTTACTCATTATTGTCTCCTAATTCATTTCCTGAGTATTGTTTTATCGTTTATACTTCATTTGGCCTAAAGAGGAAGAACATTTACATCAAAGAAACACATTTACATGTTTAGTTTTTTGATTACAGAAGCTCAAAGACAATGTGTTTTGCACTACATGGATCCTGTCTTGATTCTGGCTTCCTCTCCCAATTTAAAAACATGCATTTGAAATTGCCCATAGATGTAAACGTGTGAGTGTGCATCACTGTCTCTCTGTATTTGACTGGATACTTATCCAGAGTTTACTCTTGCTTCACTGTAACTGAGCTGAGATCAAGACCATGAGTTGGATAACGTGTCAGTGTAAAGATGAATTGGATGGCTGATAGCCAGTGGTAACATCTAATGCTTTTTTACTTGGGCCACTCCATCGCCTCATCTCTTTGTGACTGACTATATCAACCCTTCTGTTCAAACGTGTTGTTCTGACTGGGAGCTAACTGCCATACTCACATATGGATACTTACAGTTTACAGTATGTGTCACCGTGAGAAAGTGGTTGGAGTCAGTCGCAATGGCTGTGATGCTGTGATATCTTTACAGATATAACTGGCACATGGCCTCTTCTCTGACTCACTGAAAGGGATGCCCTCACAGTGACACTCCACCAAATCCACCAGTGTGTTTTTGATTCCATAACACTGAAATTTAATTTGGTTTTTTCACCGGCGTATATGGGCAATCATTTTCTTTCATGAGTCCTATATAAATGTTTGTAGAGAGTATTTAGTAGTATGTAGAGTAGCGGACTGTTAAATGAGTTGCTGACAGTGGTGGGACACGACTGGGCCGTGGAGTGTAATTGAGTGGAAAAGCTGGTTCATGCAATACTGTTTGTGGTGTGCTGACAGTTGAGAACAGCAGGAGTTTAGCTCTCACTCGAGGCTCTTAATGAGTATCACCAGCCCACTGATACACCTGTTCCAGCTATAGCAACCAGCCACAACAAAGGGCTTGCAGAAGCATTACGGAGATACGAGTCCACATCACTGACCTTCACTGTGTGTATCTAATGGAAGCAAACATTATAGAATCCTAAAAATACACATCAGAGCTCGTTTTGATCAGCGCTGTTTGGATTTCACAATAATCCCTCACAGCTGGCTAAAATCAAAGCATTCCCTTATTGAACACAGCATGACTGACATCATGCCAGTGGTTATATTATTAATGAGAAGTCACTCTTGCAGCATTAGATTTTCAAAGTTGGTAAACTCTCAGCATGTTTGCCTTAACCATGAAAAATTGAGAAAACACCACTGACCCGTCTTCTGCACCGTGTTATCAAACACAGACACACTGTTGAACATATCCACAATTTTGAGAAATTCACTGTGACGAGCTAAGCTGAAACGCATGTTTTTAGATTGTGGGTGGAAACCACATTATCATGCCCAGGGAGAACATGAGAACGTAGCGGTGCAATGAGGCCAGAATGTTGAGCACTACAACACTTTAAGGCTCCACTGGTAGCTTGCACAACCAATTGCACACGGACATTCTTAGAGACTCATTAGCTGATGGAATAACACTGAAACATGAGGCGAAAAAATTAGGAAAAAAACTATGTTGGCTGGAAAATGTGTAAAGTAGGCATGAGTCTCTTTCTTTCTTTCATGTCTTTAAAAAAATTGAAAAATACATAAAATAAGATACACCAAGCTAAAATGAAAATGAACTGTAACCCATGGAGATAGATGAAAATAACAAACTGCATATTTTTCACGTCATGGGGACTTTAATAACTTTCTTTTGGACTTCCCACATTTAAAATATGGAAATCCAAAAGGTCTTTCATTGCAATTCAAATAAAAAATAATGAAACATTTATAAGAATAATGTTTTTAAGCAATTGTTTTGACACTCTAGAAGTAATTAGTAGTGCATCTCAGGAACAGACTTCAGTAACATATTCTTTTTTTAAAAAGACAGTAAGACAGTAAAGTCACCTCTCTCTGTAATAAACTCTCTCTGTGTACTTGGCGCCTCGAGTGAAATGTAGGATCTCTGCATGTTGGCTGCTGAATCCATCCCCACGGGCCCCACCTGTGAGATGCTGGTGGAAGAATTAGCCTTTACTCCGGCGTGCAGATTTTACACAGCATGCACAAATTATTATCAGCTGATTACAATTAAAACTACATAGCTGAGCAGTTCCTGCAACTCTGCTGGAGCTGACGTTTCATAAACACCCAGGTCACGACCGTGCCACATGTTGAGATTAAACCAGCAACATGTGATATTACAACCGGAGAGGAGTACGAGTACTTGGAGACAGATTTTGTTGACTTTATTCAGAGTGGGATCTTGTGTTTGTGTGGGCACGTAAGCCCCATATTCAACACTTTGTCTTCAGATGTAATTCTTGATTAAAATCAAGTCATCAACTTTTACAAATATGAGCTTCTTTCTTTTACAATTGGCCACTTAATCCGCCTGGCTAACATGAGCTGAGGCCCCATTTACTTGACAATGTTTCGAAATGCTGAAAACGATGAACTTTGCATGCCAGGCCACATCTTGGTGCTGTTGGTTGTTTATTTAATGAAAACACACATGCAACATTAACAATGGCGAATACACGAACATTTATATGGACAGATGACTAAGTTGGGTAGCTATTTATTGTGACGCAACTCTAGAACTACCAAGTTGCAGGAGAATGTCGACTGGGAGTCATGGCACTCGAGACGCTGCCATTGTTGCTATTGTCAATCTACTCGCACATGTGTGGAAGAATTATTGACCTCTGCTGTGGTGCACATGCACAGTAGCAGTGTTTCAGAAAAGTTGGGTTTTCCCTTGTTTACACGGAGATTGAGTAACAGGAGATTTGTTATGTAGACATGTTTTGTGGATCGTACAATGTAATTCTACCTACATTAATTGCTGGTAATTTGGAGCTACAGGTGTATTACAGTGAAGTATTCTGTGACACCACTTTCAATGTTTTGAAAGGTTATTTAGGTGGACATTTTAAAGCTAGAGTCATCTGCGTTATGTACTTAGAACACCAAAATCCTTCTTACAAACAAGCGCTCCTTTCAAAATGTGCAAACAGCCAACAAATACAAAAGAGCACAAACAGGGAATCAACTAGTTTCAGTCCAAAATTGGAAAAAGCTTGAGAAACCAAAGCATTACAAACACACTCATGCAGAATGATGATTTTAGTTAATATAGGAAGGACATTGTGGGTGCCTCATAGAAAACACACTCATGGGAAATGTATATATTGATAATGGATGAATGAATGTTGTTTTTCACATTTTCCATGATGACTGAAAACGACCTCTAGTGGCCACAATAATTACTACAACAACAATGTAGACAATATATAAAACAGAGTGATGATGTCCACATGAGGAGGCCACTTGAAATGGTTGGATGAAGGAAACTTGTAGCTATAAAGTAAATCTAACTTAAAATCAGGTAAACTTACAATTTTCACCCACTTCATTTTTATTCTTCAACCCATCCAAACTTCTTGGTGAAGAAATAGGATTAAGCATGCTAGTCGCTCGTACCTCGAATAACATTGACATAACGTGTGCTTTTGGTTTAGAAAAAACCCACACGATGATTTACTGATTTTCTGGCTTGCAGGAATGTGCAGTGACAACATTTTTATGACATGCTGTGTTAGCTCAAACCAAACTCTCAAGACAGGCGGAGTTTTAAACGCTGAATTATTTCTGTTTAAACATGCTTGCCGACAGAGCAGTTGAGGTGATGTCTGAGACAGTTTTGTTGAAAGGGGCGTAAAGATCGCTGTGGAAAACATTTTTGGGAAAACATATAAGTCACATCATCTTTCCCGGCTCCTCCAGTGACGCAAACAAATCTTTTCCAATGATCATTTGGTCTCATCGCACATATTTTAAGGAGGGCTCCCAAAATTGTTTGGTAGTTTTCGTTGGGCAAGTGGCAGATAGCATTTGGCACTCCACACCCACAATGGCGCAATCTGTCCTCTCCCGGTTCACCGCGGAGGGGTCACGGCGAGGCCACGGAGGGCCGAAAGACACAGGCAGGCTTTCTCACTTATCATCTTTGCAGTGCGTGCGCCGCTTTCCGTTGTGGTGTGATTTAAAGCCATTGTGTGGGAATGAGCGTTTACTGGTCGCAATAATGTCACCTGATGATTTGCGGCCCGAGTGCGAGCTCGGCGTCGTCCCTCCAGCTCCAGTTCCCCCGCAATGTGGAACTGTTGTGCTTGGATTCACAGGGGAGCTGTTTACAGTGGCAGCGCTCATTCTAGCCATTGTTTTCAGCACCCTTAATGACAGACTCGGCCACAATGGAAATCAAAATTGAGACTCTGTGCCAGTGTGATATGCATGTAAACTGCAAGTTCATGGGGCCAGAGGTGAAGAAAAGGCCTCGATGAACAATCAGAAAATAAAAAAAAAAAAAAAAAAATGGAGCAACAGAGTCGAATAAATTTAGACGCATTGGGTTCATTATTACATGTGACATATAAGTTGAATATTTGAAAGTGATGGTTTTACAGTCTCATGTATTTTTAGACCACAAAATATTTTCCCTGATTTATTTCTATTAAGTGCGGAGGAACAGATGTCTACTTTCTTATATTGAGTGATGACTGCAATTAGCCAGAGCACTGACGTCTGGATCCTTCGTGTAATCTGCTCTGGTCGGTGTCTGGACTATTTACATGCTCTTATAAGTGAATCAGTCAGCACATCTGCAAATTAATGAGGCACACTGTCGACTATTTCATGGTTTCTTTGCAGGTGTGGACAGAATGGAGTGATTTCTAATATTAAAAAAAAGAAGGCCTCGGATGATGATTGAGGGCTTTTAAAGCACCTAAAAATGGTGACATATCTACAAGTTGCTTAAAACGTGAAGCAGGTTGTCAGACTGGGTAACATGTTCTTGTATTATTATGTTTAACAGTTGAGCTGCCGCAGTGACAATTAGCGTCTCACTTTGGTTTACACACTGTCACTTCACATGCAAGAGTAATAACTACATTTCAATCACAGTCTTATTTGGCTGTCATGCCAAGGCCGAGTTATGTACTCTGAGGTGTGACTTTCTTTGTTTGTAACTTGTTAAAAACACTGATCTGACAGACAGGTTTTCCCCTCCGGGATTTGTCAGTTACTCAGTCCGGTCATGTTCTCCAGCTGCCGATGAAGCTCCGAGGCTCTTGGAAAACAAGTTCTGATTTTTTAAAAAGTCGGGTTCCAAGTGACCCTCTGTCCTGTGTTTCCTGTCAAATCAAGGCCTGGTTTTTTTTTTTTAAATACAGGCGCTAGGCGGAGTGAGGCAGAGCTCGAGAGGAGTTGTGACCACTAGCCAGATAAAGGCTTGTGCCAGGGCCTGAACAAATAAACAAGGGGATGATTATTTCAGCACACACGACTCGGCTAATTCTGAGTGAATTAAGAGTGCCCCAGCTCACAGTGTCGATAAGCCAACACCCCCCGACAACACCCCCCCGTTGCTCTCGTCCCTCGCCTCTGTTTTCTTAACTAATGCCCTCCTCGCTGGCTCCCCGGGCCTTTTTAATCAGTTTAGGATCTGTGTTGGATCTACTCACAACTTAGGAATGAAAATGTCAAAGCAAATTATCTCAATGAGGCAGTTCACACATCCCATTTGTGGTTTTGAAAGAGATCCGTGTGCAAGACCTCAGAGAAAACTGACTGTATT
>OMNM01001970.1:0-14899 GCA_900302745.1 Parablennius parvicornis | reverse complement strand
GAGCCCCCTCCTCACCCGCTGCCACGCCAGCTAACCTCCTCACTTTTACCCCCTTGGCTTTACAACTGTGGTGCCATCTGTCTGCAGCCCCGCTGCCCCCAGGGCCCGGCCACATTCAGGGCACACAGCTAACAATCCACAGAAGGGATGAAACTGCGTACGGTGGCAGTAGTGCGAGAAGGGATAGCAGTGGTCAGCTACAGGAGAAAAATAAGAAATAATGATGAGACTGTTCTCAGAGAGACTCAGTTCATACTCTACGAAGAACAAAGTCCACTCTGCACTGGGCTGAATATCATGTCTGAATTGAGACACCAACTCAGGAAGATTTCTTTAATCAAGAAGGTGTATTTTCTTACTGCATGGGCACTGGTGTACAGCAGATACATCCGATTAACTGATTGGTAACACGCGCTCCTTTATGTCAACATATGTAAATAATATAAATGTTTATGAGGTAATACTGTGGATGTATCAGGGAGAAGATCCATAACCAGAACTGAAAACTTAGAGCCTTCATACATTTGAATATCCCATTTTCTACTTTTTTTCCTTTGATTATAAATAGAAGAATTGATGGTTAATAAAAGCCTTGCTAAAAGAAAAACATCCTCATTTCACAAAATAGTAAATGATTATATGAAAAGACAACACTGATTAAAAAAAAAAAACACAGCAGAACATCCCGTATTAACCCCGCTAAGAACATTCTGGCCTGAACGACACAAAACGCTGTGCTAATAAGCTAAATATGTTGAGATGACTCAGTCTAATCGCGTGTTGTGGACTGGGACTTGTTCGAGAGTGAAACTCAGTTCTGGGAGAACAGAGTTTCATGGTGTAAAGCTACGTGAGTGTGCAAAAGTCAAGCCTCCAGATCATCAGAGTGATTACAGCCAACGTGTGAAACACCAACGTGTGGGCTACTGGCATGAAGATAGTGAAATGATGTCAGTGAGGCCGGCAGCCAATGGGAAGTGCCCGAGGCCCTTGTTCATTACCATATGTTGGTGTTGAGAATGAGGACGAGTGGGTGGTTGTGCTTGTAGCTGCAACAACAACAAGGAAAACTACATACTCAGTTTGTTTTCATTCTCTGATGAAAGGCTGCTTCTTTTGTTTTGACTTCTCTGGTACTGAAGTCATGTTGAGGACGAGCAAATGCATCACAGTGAGGCGGCGATTGTCGGTGTTTGTTGGGACTGGAAACACTCTTATTGTGTGCATAGTATCCATCCATCCATCCATTCATCCAACCATCTATCCATCCATCCGTCCATCTGTGTAATCAAGCCAATAGTCATACGTGTGTATGGGGTAGTGTCGAATCCTCAACCTGGTGCACCACATGCCCACATGTTATGGACGACTCTGCTCCAACTAACAAGGTAGTAGGGATTGATTAATTATCAGGCTTCTTAAGGCTTATCTGAGTTCATGGCTGTACGAAGAGCTTCACAAAGTCTGCAGTAATGGTTCACTCCAGAATTACTGAAAATTGACTTTGACGAATGACAATGTTTTCACCCTGCGTAATGAATCACATGCTCTTCATTCACCGGTACGACGACTTTTATGCAATACAGAATGAAAACAATTTTTAAAATAAAAAAGAAAACCTGATTTTTTTGTCCCATTGTAAACCCTCCAGGTTCAAAAGACAGGGAAGCCTCTCAAATGTTCATCTTACAAGTGTATCACGACTTTCATTATAACTTCTTATACCTCTAGAGATCTCAGTTATAAAAGTTAAGCATTTTTCTATGATGTTGTTCTCAATTTTTTTCAACTGAACAGTCAGAGTCAAATTCAGACAAAAGTATAAGTTTCCCTCGCAAAACGGCAGTTTTTATTAAATTTTATTTTAAGCAACAAACTGACTGTCATCACAACTCGATTTAAATGCTGCTAAACTGTCAATCAGCTACATACAAAGAAATGTGGTTCAGGCTGAGGAATCGTTGAGTGGAAATGTGCCCTCTTCATATGTTTTTCAAAGGTTGGCGGCCCCGTAATTGACCGTGAATACTAGAAATGGGTCCCAGTGCTTGAGCAAAACCACTCAAAATATGGATTATATTTCGAGACACACACATACATGGGGGCACACACACAGACACACACACACACACGCACACACACACACACACACACACACACAAATGCACACACACACACACACACACACGGCCATGCATGCACAACACATTTATACACAGACACGCCTCTGCAATTCAACCAAAAAAAGACCAAGTGT
The DNA here is from genome assembly GCA_900302745.1 of Parablennius parvicornis. NCBI lineage: Eukaryota > Metazoa > Chordata > Actinopteri > Blenniiformes > Blenniidae > Parablennius > Parablennius parvicornis. The sequence goes on along the minus strand of OMNM01001970.1, from coordinate 12,642 downwards.
GAAAGCCTCACAAGAGCCATCAAATCCACCCTGTGGGCTGAAAATGTTGCTGCTAAAAGTGCTTTTCCTGTCACCCACACAATAGGGTGATCCTCAGAAAATGTCACTCCAATCTGCTCTCCTAACAACAATAAAGGAACAAGCAGAGATGCTGAACGTGTCCAGGAAGACATCCAGCTGGTAGTTAACTTTTGGGCGTCCTTCCCATTTATCCCATTTTAAGAAAGCTCCCACCAATCAGGTAATGGAAGTGTTGGTTCACCCTTTGAACTTTTGGGCTTCTCCTGCATATTAATCTTTACAAGCTGCAGGATTCTATTGACTCATTCAGCTCCTATGACAACTTAAAAACTGCTGTTGGTAGAGAATTTGCTTTCATTATAAAAGAACACTTTTTAGCCTTGCTGGCAAAAAAAAAAAAAGTGCCAAGCAGCTGTGTTTGGAGAGACTTTCAACGCGACAGAAAGGTCAGTCGATGTGAAAATAAACTATTTTATAGATGTCCCTGAAAAAAATACAAAGCCATTACTTAACTTAGTCCTAAATAATTAATTTTATTAATGGTGCCTGTCAATATGAATTTTCATGGCTCATCTGGAAACTGCCGATGAAGTTTATGCACAGGTGAGCTGGACGGGATTGGTTGACAAAGCTAGTTATGGACTACTGAGATAGCGTGAAATATATTCTTCTTTTTTCCACTGATTTGGGTCAGTGCTTGAAAAAAACATATACAAAGTATCATCAGGGTGGCTCTGAGTGAACGGGACAAAACACGGGAGAGTATAAACACACTGCATTCACTTTGGGTGTGAATGCACTCGTTGCAGAGGCTGATAGCTCATTTCCACCATTCTCCCTTTGCTCTGCAGGGAGCAGAGCGAAGCAGAGCCTCCAAGCAGGAGAGACAAAGGAAGGCGCACAGAGGAATAGTGCGATTCACCACTATTAGCACTGTAATTTCCCAACACATTCTTAACACAGCGAGGATACCACTCTCGTCTGGATTCCTTTGGGTGTGCAGCGAAGCAAGTGTGGGACGGTTTGGGTCTCACAACAACAGCCCGATCTAACGAGAAGAGGGAGTCACGGTAAACAGTGGTGTGTGTGCAAAGCTGCAACTCCTCAAGGGAATTTACATCCTGGAGTTAAAAATAACTTGATTTTTTTTCAAACGATATCTAAAAAGTTTTATTTGTACATGTCCTGGACCCAAAATTGAGGATGCAGCTCCAGAACCAACCACAGTCTTCAGCGAGATTTCTGAGGCCGGACTGTACAGACACGAGGCAGTGCAATAACGGTCCGGTAACCTCATTTGTCATGGACATATGGATGTATTCAAAGAGGCCAGACATGCCAGTTACATGGACCTATTTATCATTATGCCATGGAATAACTTTGTTAATAGCCATTTCATGTATATCAAGGAAAACACAAGGTCAAACAGATATACTGCCTTGTCATTTCAGAGGTGAAATTTCATAGTGTAATGTTTGTTTTTTCAGTTATATTTGTCCAGTATGATTAAAACAGCATAAAAAAAACATTTTGGTGCAATTTCCTAAAAATGCTTTATCTAACATGACATGTTCAAGGCACGTTCCCAAACTTGTCTCACTGGCACCTGTGATGAAGACGCTTTTATTCTGCATATTATTCTGATTTTCTTCTCATTTTGAACACCTCAGAAAATACAAAGCAGCTAAATCTGTGATCTCTGGTGCCCTGCCACGAGGGTCTTGGACCTCAGGTTTATAAACACGGGTGTTGGAGACAGTAGCAGGCAGAAAAACTGTTGACAAAACGTTTTATCCACTTACTGAAGCACTTGCGTGACCATATAGGTTTTGCCGAAGTTGCTCTGTGCCTCAGAGATGCTGCTGCACACTAGAACATTAGCTGGTCGTAGAACCGGTGGCCCATATGAAGAATCAAGGTTAATTAAAAGGTTTTTAGAGGCCACTTAGTGAACCATGATAACCAACTGTGATCTGATCTGCCCACAGTTCCTCGAGATTTTCTAATATGACTGGATTGTATCTTTTGGCGTACATGCATGTATGGGCCAATTGTATTGAATAAATAGATCTGCACATCGTGCTTTTCCTCATTGTGTAATTGGTGGTGAGGAGATAAAAAATAAAAAGCGGGCTTCTTTCCCACCAGACAAAAGGCCAGAGTGAGTCAAAGCATCTGTGATCCAAGACAGACTTAGCACACAGAACACGGCTCTGCTCGGTTCAGCAACCTGCTGCAAAGACCGACTCTGTCCGTGGTGCTGAAACTCACCCTGCTATAATAGATCAACACTCAAGTCTGACTTCCCTCATCTTTTTTTAAAAATTATATTATCATAGAGCCTCATTTAATCAACCAAATAACATCAGATTAAATAGGGATGAACTAATAAACCTGAAGATGATAATTACATTGATTGGCAATTTATTAATGAAACAGACACTGTAAGTCTCATAGCTGATCTTCACTTGTCAAAGCCGAGTTGTAAATGTGGGTATTTTTGAATCATCAGGGGAAAAAAAACTGTCCTGACATTTATGCTTTCTTCTTATTGTATTTACAGTAATGCAATCTCCATTTGTTGCAGTCTCTAACTTCTTGAACTATATTTTTGAATAATGCACTCAGAAGGTAACAGTCAGTTAAAGGAGATTTTTCAACTCGCAAATCTCGTTGGGCAAAAGTAACCAATCCATATAAAACTATTGTCATGATGAGACATGATTAGATGAGACAAACAGGCATAACCAAACTTGTTGATGCAATTAGAGACCAGCAGTCGCTTATTTAGAATCAAGGGTAGGACAGCACAAAAAGAAAGAGAAGGGATAAAAAGAACAAGAGGTGCTACTATTGTGGAGCATAGTGGAGGTTGATTTATTGACCTTAACACTCTTTACTATATAGGTAGGTTGCTGCTCATCAGTACTGTGGCGGTGCTGCTCATAGAAAATGGTTCAGTGGAGAAAAGGAATATAAATCTAACACACTGTGGGCATCAGCAATGTGTAGTGTCAGAAGACTGACACAGCTTCTTCTGGTGGGATTTATCACGTCTTTTAGAATGTGTCGCTATGGAAGCTGTTTGGTCAGGTGAAGATGCACATGAGATTTTTATTTAGAGATGAACGGCAAACTGTATAATTATAATTGAATTGGTTTCTTTGAATCGTTTCCGTTCTGTTTCATGCAACAAAGACCATTATTCTGATGGAACTTAATATATAAGTGTGGCCCTTTATCTCCATCTGTTTACAAAATCGGCATTTTTACCTTTTCAAATTGTGGATAGTAATCTGCAATTTATCATTTTGACTGTTGTATATTGTAAAATATGTTTGTTTGTAAATATGATGAAGTGATGTGTGCAGCGCACCATTTGGCCAGTTCGCCCTTGTAAAAGAGATCTCCATCTCAATGGGTTTTCTTCCTGGTTAAACAAAATAGAATAAATAAAATACTTGTCATGTCAAATGTGCTTTTATACAGGCCTATCTACTAGCATCAGCATTGTGGTATGTGACTCTGATGGATTGATTTGTTTAATCTTCCACATAAAAATAGCACTTAAAAAAATCTATCCAATGGAGTAACCTGTGGGTCTTTGCACAATAAAGTGGTTATGTATGCAGACTCACTAAACTTCATTTGCTTCCCTCTAACTCACGCGCTGCCACACCGACAATACAATGAAAATCTTCGATTCATTTTCCTTTTATGAGTATACTGCTTCTAGTACAGTCATCTGATCTGGCAATGTATTTAATTTAGTATTTCCTGAGTCGACCTGCCAGACGTTCAATAATGCTACACTGGAAGTGCCTATCAAACTTACTACAAAAATCCTCACATCACTTTTTGTGCTGCTTAAAATTCTGTCACCTCAACATAACATCAAACCTCCACTATCCTTTGCACATAAGCATTACCTGCCCCAGGGTTCATCTTTTTTACTTAAGCACTGCTGCCCTAATCTACACCTCCTGTCTCGCTGTCTCTGCAGTTTCTTACTCCCAGACAAGAGTGTTTATTGTTGACGGGTCCCAGGACTTTGCGCCGCCCCCGCCATCTATCTCACACTCAATCTGACAGATTCGTTAGGAGAAAGGGAACGGAGGATACAACAGGTGTGAACCTGTATAGTACATCATTTAAAGTGAGGGAGAGGAGAAAGCGAGGGCAGTGAGGAAGGTGCGAGGACTGCAAATTCAATGAGAACAAAAAAAAAAATATGAGGCTTTGCAACAAAGACTGCTGGTGTCTTTGTAGTCTGTGAGCTCAAACTGAGACAACTCCGATGACATCATGATGAAATCACCGAGCTTAAAACTTCTGAGGTCTGTCTTCAAAGTCAAATGAGACATCGTTGAACTGTCTTTTACAAGCTGATTTGTATTCTTCTAGGTGAGAAAACCTGAGGCGTAAAATTGAGAGATGACTGCTTTAACAATTACAAGGTTCAAAGTAACTTCATCATCCCTAAGGCCCAATTTGACTCACAGAAACATGTGAACACAATACAAACTACAACAAAATCTAAATTGTGTGGCAGTAAAAATTTTAAAACTTTTAAGGGACGGGTTAAGCAGCCAAGTGATGACAAAGGATAGAGAACAACAGGGGAAACAAAAAACAAAACTGAAACTAAGGCCAGATGGAGTTGAAAACATTTACAGTAACAAAACATTTTCTTTACAAACAAAACTAAATGTATAATTGTATGGCGGTACAGTAATGCTGTCACTGACATACACCAATGTTCTTATCCTGGCTTGTGTTAGTGACTGCTTTTTATCTCTGTAAGGTTTTATTGTGTTTTTATTGTGGATTCTCTTCATCTATTTTTGATCTTATCTTAATTATTTATTCGTGAATAGCGGAACATTGAGCACTTGTCTTGTCTGTTGTGATTCACTCGACCAATGATCTGCTTGTCTGGTTCATTGTGTGTCATTGTTATGATATGCGAAATGATCACAAAATCTGTAAAACAAGTACCTACAGGTATTAATAAAGTAACATTGAACCTTGAACCTTGGCTATTGCTTGGAGTGTTACAGCATGCAGGTGAAGGCAGAAGTTCGGGTAAGACATCAGTTTCATGTGAATGGAATACCTGTACGATATCAAAACTTTCTACTAAACTAAGAAGGTGGCCAAATACAAGGGTCGTGTAGTGGTTAGCAGTGATCTTCACAGCCAGATATCCCTGGTTTGAGTCCAGGCTTGTGGGGTAGTGATGCGATATTTGACTATTTATTATATCGAAAATATTCTATGAAAACCTCAGCAGTGAGATCCCTGTTTTGGATACCCACTTTATAAAATGTTTTAGCATTTCTCAGCTTATATCACTTATGCAACACCCTTAAAAAAGAGGAAAAATAAAGAAAAAATTTAAATAAATGAGGGTACAATTACCTTACTCACAAACATCATTCCGAGCAAAGTTCAGTTGTTTTTGATAATAGACATAAACTCATTGACATCACAACAATGGAAATGTTACTGACCAAAATATTTTAAAATGAAAATGAATAATAATGAAAAAAACTTCAATGAATTTCAATACTGCATAAGAAAAACTAATTATTTCCTGCCCCGAGTCACATCTGACAAAACAATTTTTACAATACAGAAAAACTAGACTAGCAATACAACCAGATAATAAAGAGGCCAACAACCAAATGAAGAGCAAACACAATCGGCTGTCAGCTGCATCTGCCATGTTGAGTTTTTAAAGTGGTAGTGCAAATATTTGGTTGACCTGGACTTGTATGAAATATTTTTTCTGGCAACTATTACATTTTGCTTTGCTTTTTTTGTGCATCCAGATACTGCTGTTCATTTTGTCTCTATTTTGAGGCACCACTGTCAAGCAAGTGTGGACAAGTAGAAGACCTCATGTGACATTTGCATATCAAATAAGCAGCACCTGTGTAATCAGCTTGACTGAAGCCTCTGTGTGCGTTTGTTTTTTTAAATTTATGTTTGCTTCTGTTTCACGCAGATGCACGCTACTTTTCTTGTGCCTGTTTTACTCTTACTAGGTGGAGATGCAAAGGACGAGCTTGTGCATACATCAGCAAAACAACAGGTCACAGCCAAATGAAACTCCTATCATCTGTATTAAAGAGCCAATTTAATACATTCGAGTCATTCACAAACATCATAATTTTACAGACGGGCCTTACTGTGTGGTTTGTATATTGTGGTTATGGGTGGGTCGATCGCTCACTCACACATTCAGATTCTCAGATGTGATTTTTGAGTGTGTTGTCCAGGGTACACACTGCCTGGTCAGCTGAGATTGGCTCCAGTGACCACAAATTAGATAAAGTAGTATTGAAGATGGATAGAAGCTAATGGAACTAATACAAAAAGAGAAACTGACTAAACCCAAATCCTCCGTCTGACTTGGCAGTAGATGACAAGGCTGGGCCCAATGAGCTCCCTTCAAGATTTAACATACCGTATCACTGACTTTGTCCTCGTATTTCACTTATCCAGGAAAGAATGCACCAGCATTGAAACTCAAACAAATGAAAAAAAAGTAGTCACTCACTCTAACCCTGCAGTGTGGAAAACACCAGGACAGGCCTCCAGTCCATCACAGGACAAATACAAAGAACAGAGGCTGCATGTCAGCAGTTACTTAGATCTAGAATAAGATAATCAATTATCTTCAAAATGCTGCAGTTTCTTTTTGTTTTCCTGTCATTGACAACTTTCATAAATGCATCAGAAGATTTCAGGGCATGACTGAACAGACTTACAGACCTCAGTCAGTTCCACCATGAGTAATATCTGAAGCATCTCAAGCATTTTCATGTGCAATAAAAGTAGATGCATTTGAAAACGTGCAAACTAATTAGTAGAAAGAGGTAAATGACAGAGGAAAAAAAAAAAGAAAAGCAGCTCAGGCACAGATCAAAAACAGGGAGACAGTATCCTTGGTGCAACTATACCACTTTAAAGTCTACACAGGATCCATGGGAATCGAGCCAAGTGCTGGAGCTCCTCCAGAGCCATTCCGGATCAGATCCACACAGCCACTGCCTCTTTGTTACTGGGCTCCTATAGGCTATCCATCATCTCACTGTGGCCAGTTTGCAATTAGGATAACATCTTGGCTTTCTTTCAATACGAGCTGCTGCCTCCTCATCGTCTTCTCTCCTTGATCCGTCTCCTCCCTGTCTCACTCATTCAGTCCTGCTGTCCCTTTTCCCTTCAGCTCATGTTCTTCTGCTTCCACACAAAATGTGTTTCCACTGTCAACGCCCAGAGGAGCTTCCTCTCTCAGCTCTTAACCATTCACAATAAAGAGCACACAACTTCCCGAACTCCAGTTATCCCCCTGCCTTCACAGGCTAAACTAGAACCTTTATGTGCTGCCTTTACACCGAGGTCTCTCCCAGGTGTTGAGGGCTGCTTAGGTCTTTTGTTCTCCCAGGGATGTCTGTTCAACTCGCCGCCTCATGCTGGCTGTGAATTTTTTTGTCCCTACACAAAGTCTGCACAAAGTCTGCCAGTTTCCACCAGCAGCTGAATGCATGCATGGATCAAGCACATGTCAAAAGACACATACAAAAATGTAGGAACACAAGCAACAGCCGCAGTAACACATGGCTCAAACATTGTCAAAAGCCTAATCTGCTCGCACATCCACAGGGAGCAGGCATGATGTGGGAGGCTTGTTGTCGTCATTTTTTTTGTTTTGTTTTTTGTGCTCCGTTTTCACGGGCGACTGAAAGACAGTGAAGGCATCCACAGAGAGCAGAGCTCAATGATGCAGCTTATCCACATTCACTACTGAGTGACTGTGGATACACAGTGTGACAGTCCAGTCTGTACAATATCCAACTATGTTACACTAAGAAGAGGAATAAAAAAGACTTTTTGTTCTTCTTCTTTTTCTTTTTTTCTTTTTTTAACATTTGAGTGCAAACAGCTAGTTTTGTTGAGTCAAAACACAATTTGTGGAGCAGGATTTTCCCTTTTAATTTAAGAAGAAATCTAAAGAAACAACAGTGGATTACTATGTCTATTTCTTATGTGAGTAAAACATTTTTTTAGACCTCAATGAAACAAAACCTTTAAGTAAACCTCTTCACAAAACCACACAAGTAACAGGTTACAGACTGTAATATGATCATCAAAATGTGTGAGCCCAGAATAACAACAAACTTTTACATTTATTAAGGAACAGTGTTCAGAGATCTGAGGATTAATCCAACATGTAGGGCGTCATAATGAATCAATTATTAAGTTAATTTGATCAGCAAACAATTCAAGGAGACCAACAACTTTACTGGTTTCTTCTGACATGCAATAATTTGCTACTTTCTTTATGCTCGGGTACAAAAGATTTACACAATATTTAGTAGACACTTCACAAAAACAAATTCATAACTCAATAAATGTTATTATTATTATTATTATTATTATTATTATTATTATTATTATTATTATTATTATTATTATTATTATTATTATTATTATTTCAAGTCACACACACACACTCATAGAAAGCAAGAGATTTGCTTTATGGCTTCTTTTCCACCCAATAATATTATGTCACTCATGATTGACAGTGACAGACTCCAGTGGCTTTGATATAAAAAAAGACTTATTGCAACTCGTCCTCTGCGTGATATTATTGGAATATAGTGAATATACGGTTCATCTACACCACCACAATGAGCACTGCACTAAAAGGTGTGTCACCTGTCAACTCTGGCACTAAACACACCCTTTTGACCCAAACTGCACATTAGAATAAATCATTGTGAAAAAAAGAGAGTTTGGCTTTTTAACCATGACAGAAATCAAAGCGGAGACAGATGCAACACCCTCAGTTTCACCGCTACACAAACTTAACACTGGCATTGTATATGAATGTAACACGACATCAACAGCGCACCCTCAGATCTGCTCACGTTTGGCTTGAACAAACGACACAAACAGAAGAAGAAGAAGCTCAGACTCGTCTGTGTGCTCCGTAACAAACACCAACACTTCTTTGCTCTTTTTGCTTTTACAAAGACACTCACGAGACGCGTCACATCGGTTAAACGACACGGAATCCACCGGCACTGAACAGCACTACCGAGACACAGGGAGGGGCTTGCTCAACGAGATGAGACGGTGGACAGGTCAAAGGTCACGCAATGGTCGACGGCACGACGAGACCCCACAGAGCGAGCAACGACCCGCAGAAAAACTTCACATCCTATACAACACAAATATTGGCATGTGGATTTATACACTCACACACATACTGCATTTAAACAGTTTGATATATTTGTGCCGTTTTCCTTTATGTTGGCTGAAATGTTTTTCCACAAAGGCTTTGGCATACAACTTTCTAAAGCGTCTACATTTCTCTTATCTGAGCAGCTTTCATTGTTTTAACCTCTGGATGCAGCATTAACACAGATTTACTCCCAGTATAGACTAGTAATATGACTGCTAGGTTAAATTTGGGAACACGGTTATCCAACACACGTAATCGTAGATATTTACAACCAGCAAAATATAGTAAAAGTATTCTACCTTTCAGTGAGACACCACCAGTGCCTGCTTGTCGAATTATAAGTGGCTTGAAATGGAACTGAACATGAGAAATCCTGCAGAAGTGAACAACCGAAAAAGGCTCGTCTTTGTGAAAAGCAGCTTTCAGAACTAGGATATGAAAGAAGACAACCTTGTACGGACGTCCAAGGCACGCTGAAGTAGGGAGAAAGTTAAAAAAAAAAAAAAAAAGTCAGTTATGATATGTTGAGAAAAAAGAAATACTACCAGTTTTAATGCAGCAATATTGATAAAGCTACTTTTAACAATGATCAACCTTATTGTTGCTCTCAGTAGATATTGCTCTTCAATGCAATCCCGTGCTTTTGGGCACACCAACACTAAATAATGTCGGTTATTCAACTCAAAGATGATCCTCAAACAATGATATCATTAAACAGTGGTGAAATGTGTCACATTTTAAACAATTACCACATATAGCTTATACAGCCTATATATAGCAACTGATGTTAACAAACTGAGGATTTTAGAATTATTGATATCTGTTAGAGTGAACAGGCAGTTGTGTAAAATGAGAACTAAGACACACAACCGTCAGCATATTTAGCTGAGAACTGAGAACTGTACTGGATTAACATCTAAAAGGAGGCGGCAGATGTTAACGATAATAACTATCCAGGCTCAACAAAATAGTTTGTCTTCATAATTATTTAGTAAAGAACGACTCAAATTTGATATAATGCTGAATTATGATGATAAAGATTAGTCGATCTGTCCCATTTTGCCCCAACGTTGAAGAATAATCCTCACTTTGGATAATTTCGACACTTCTCAGAGTGAAACTAAAACATAAATGACCCCCTAAATAGGTTATTCAGTTTTTTTTTAAACCCAACGTGTATTCTAAATTCTTCAACATGACACATGGACAGTTTGAATCAGTGAGTTTTTCCTCCAACCAAACAGCAGACCTCAGTTATCCTCTGTGAATGAATGTGCATGTGTTCGTCAGTGAAATCAGCTGTTTGGAAAAAAAAAAAAAAAAAAAAAAGTCACACCTGCGATGTCTACTGCAGACTTGTATCATGTCATCACGGGCCATGTGAGGTACAGAGTCGGAGGTCTAGGAACAAGAGCGAGTGAAGGACTGAACAAATGCTTCTCAGAGGAGGAGTTGTTTTTTTTGTTTGTTTTTTTTACCCCCCAAAGGCAGAAATCGTCTCATCGGTGAAATCTCAATGTGAGGAGCAACAGAGTCACAGTTTTTCAGTGCAGCTGTGGATTGTTTTGTGAGAACAGGGATGACATTCATGGAGAATATGAGTGTTTTAAAGAAATGGGACTACTTTATCTCGACAACGTTACAGATGTGGGGGTTTTTACTGGTCAGTAAGGCAAACTCAAGATTACAAGATCTACGGTTTCTGTGTGTTTTGTGGCTCTGACAACCGACATTCCACTAAAAACAATGAGAAAACGCCATTAGAACAACTCTGCCTCTGAGAAATATTTGCACAAAAACAAAAACTCTAATCAAACTGGGACTTAAAGTGACCAGATCACATGAGACTGCAGTTTTCAGTCTGCTTTTTGAGGTCTTCCAGTGTGGCCTGGGCTTTGTCTTTCAGCTGGTCCATGTCCACGTTCTGGATGTTGGACAACTGGCCCAGCACCGATTGCTTGTGCGTCTCCTCCTGGTTGTCCTCGGCGATCATCTTGGCCAGCTCCGTCGGCAACACCACATCGTCCCCTGCCTGCTGGATCTGAGTCTCGTCCAGCTCATTCTGAGGTGGAAGAAAGACAGACACACACATTCATGCGATGAACACACACACACAACAGGACAAGAGGGAACTGAAGGCACAGCTGCTTTATAAACCAAACATAGTGAAGACAAAGGAAGGGACTAATATGCTTGCAAAGGCAATGATTCTGCTTTTCTATCTGCACATTCTTGTAAATGAAAATTCTGATTTATTTACCTTTGGTAGCCTGTACTTATCCCGGAAATGACTTCGAACTGTGGCTCTCTCCGCTTTCTTCTGGGCAAAATTAGCTTCTCGTTCTTGTCTGCAAGAAATACATTTAAAATGTTAATGAAATGGGTAGACATCTAATATTCTGTATTTAAATTACACATATAATGTCACAACGGTTTATCTGAAGAGTCAAATAATCTCATCATAAAATTGCACCCATGAGGGGAAAACAAGCCAGTTTGGTTAAAGAGTTGATGACTTATTCTAGATTTCTACTAATAAATGTCAGTGGTCAACACAGCACCAGACAGCAGTTCGTTGAGGCTGGTGTCAAATGACAAGCACTCAATGCTGCATGTTTAACAGTTGTGAGCCATTGGACTTATCGAAAAGTGTTACATTCATACAAAAATGGGTAAAAACACCCAGTTGTGTATGAATATATTAAGTTGCTCCACTAACTCACGGATCTACACATTCAGGGGAGTTCCACATAAAATGTCTAACTGCTTGCAATAAATCATGAAAGGATGAAAATCTGTGTTAACCAGTAATTTGCACAGTCGCACTCTCTTTGAGGATATTGTATTTAACCTGCTGCGTGAAAACCTTGGTAACTGGAGCTTATCACAGCCCCCCTCCCCCATCAGACTGCTATCTAAGGGTTAACCTACCAACTACACACTCATAGCCACACGTTCCAAGCTTTCTTCCCATCCTATATTCATTCGCCTTCAGCTCTGCAGCCATGTGCTCTGCCTCAACTTTGTACTTTGAACTCCAATGAAATTCTTAGGACTAACTGCCTACATACTTAATGTGTTTGTAAATCTTTTAGACTTGATGAAAGTGGATGTTGTGAGACGTCCATTGCTGATGTGTTGTAGATCTCATGCTTCGTTCTCCAGTAAACAGTCCAGTAAACAGTGTGTGGTGCCTCCAGCAGAGGGCAGGCAATAAGCTGCTGGCAGTGATTCTTTCTCTCAATGACCGACACAACATTGTTTATGGTTTCAATGTGCTTCCTGATTGCCCCCCTCAATACCTCAAAGATTGTGAACCAACTACATGGCACGACCCCCCCCCCCCCCCCCATTTTTTTTTTTTT
>OMNM01001966.1:11720-22290 GCA_900302745.1 Parablennius parvicornis | reverse complement strand
ACATAGTAGATATTGCCAAGAGGGTGAAGGATTGTGGGGGGGCCCTGTGAGTTGCTGGGCTTGGTGCCTTCTCTTGTAAACCATATTTCCTGGAGGAGGAATTCCTCCGAGGTTGGGAAATGCTGGAGAACAATGAGCCTCCGGTCAGTAGGCAAAGTTGAACTGAAGAGCAGAGATCGTTGCTACTGATTCGGGTGACTTAAAAACAATGCACCTCATACATGCTTAACGTTTAAGGTAGTGGAAAACAACACAGAGGATGATTGCTACAATGTTGTCCCAGGACCGTCTGGGCTAATTTTTTAGACTCACCTAACTGCTTGTGGGAAAATATACAGATTACATCTTTAAAGTATCAGTTCTGGAAAGTCTAAATTTGACCTTTTCTTTCTTATGTGCCTGACTTTCACCATAGTCCTGCCGTGAGAGAATGGTTTCAGGGAAGTTGCCTGAAATATCTCTTCTCTATCTTACATAATGAACAATTATAGATTTAGTTTGTGGGCGGTGGTGGACACTGGTGTTTATCTTGGACGGCTTCGAGCCAATAAAATGACAGTCATCTTTAGAAAAGCCTCAATGAGAGGAGCAAATCAAGACCTAATGAAAACAAGTCACTATAATGAGCTCCTTGCATATATACAGTGGATTTTTTTTCCTTTTCGTAACACTGTTACATTGAATACATTGCAGACTCTCTGCCATTGTTCCCCATTGATAAAAAGAAACTGAAAGCCATTTGCTGGCATGATAGGCACTTAAGAGAGAGCATGAAAAAGTTACAATGGGAGAAACCTTTCATGTCCCGATTCTGGAGGGAGATCTGAGCCACAAGTTAACTTAATATATTCCAAAGAGCTTTGCAGTGTATTAAGTGGTCCCTCAGCTGATGCCTCCCTCCCGCAACTAGAGTCCGTGTAATGTGAGCGTAATGTTTAAAACATTTTTTAATCCCCTGCATGAATTGAAATTGAATAAATGTGGTTGAAGATCTTGGATTTCTGCACAATCCCAACATCCGTCATTCTTGTTAAGTTAATTATTGTCAAGAGTTGAAATAAAGAAATACACATTATTGCACATTTCATTTTTAATTTTTTAAACAAGCTTAACATGGGCAGCGTTCACAATGCATTTTTTTGCTTCCATGCATCCATGCAAAAAAATAAAAGATTTGGTCAATCTATACTTTAAATGTGTTCTCTTTGTGTAAATGGATACAGGAAGTAGGAAAACCAAGCCTAATGGAGAAAGCAGCCATTAACTGGCTGTTAGAAACCCAGGTGTGCAAGTGAACCCTGTCAGTGTGTATTTGTATTTGCAGGCTCCACTTTTCTCCCAGGGTTTGGGTTTGTTTATATCCTTGCTGGAGTAGTGGTTTTGGTTGAGGATGCTGGGGCTAAAACCTTTTTTCTTATTTGACCACATGACCAGCGGGCAGTCCAGAGGGAGTTCAGGTCAAGAGGACTGTGAGGAAAGATCTCATATCCTCTGTGCAAACGGCTGATGACCCCAGAGGTCTTATAGGTCCTAGCCTCTTTCCTGTGTCTCTGTCTGGAGGTGTTGATCTAATGAAAAATGCGTCTGTCTGTCTCTCTAACTATATTGAAGTCATAGAGATTAGTAACGACAAGAAGATTTCTCATGGTTTTGAAAGTCAGAAGCCAAAAAATGCAAAGAACTGATGTCAAGATATGTAGGAAATGCTTTATGTCGTGAGGCAAACATTGCTTATGTTGGTGTAATGAGGCTGAGATCATGTGCTGTAGCCTGCGGACATCCTGATGAGGGTTATATTCTCAGCCAGATAAGACAGGGTATATTCAGCATGTGTGCTCACATGATATTGGTGAATGTGGTGTTTATGAGACTGCCTAAAGCGGGAAGGCCTTCGATTGCCTTTTAGTGTTGCTTACATCAGTTTTTTTCTATAATGCGCTGCATTTTGTGATAAGAGGTTCCACTGAGAGGCAGTGTGTTGTTTCTGCCCTGAACGCTTTCTTTTTTTATTCCTTAATGACTTCCTGATTGTGACTCCTTCCACACCTGAACCATTATTCCCTTTTACCTCATGTCCAGTTTTGTGCTTCTCTCAGCTCTTCCTCTCTTGTTTTTCATTGCTACATCCCAGAAGCAGTAGTGGCTGTGTTTGTTTGATCCACATTTTTGGAAACCATGTTGACAAGAAATGTACTTTTTCCTCATTCTGCCAACTTGAAGTCCATCATGATCCCAATTAGGCGAAGGTTGTAATGGTTCCTCATCACTGAGCAAAATTATACACAGGCCAAGTTAGATGAGGATCTGTCTTAATTTAGCCGTTTTCCAGCAACACAGTCGCCCATCGAAAAGAGAGGAAGCGGGAGAAGGAAGTGACAGGAGAGCGCGGTGAAATGTTTTTCTCCTTGACTCTTTATAATTGGATTTGGTCAGACTCTCCTCTCTGAGAACACAGGCAGTAGTGCCTGTCCCCCTGTGAGGCCCCTGAACTGATGGAGTAGCTCACTTGCATTTTAATTTCACACGGCCTCCACTACACAAGCAGCCTATATTTCAAACTGTGTTTGGAAGGATGTACCTGCCACTACTGCAAGACTTTACTTTTTCACCGTCTGCGTTTGAGTTTCTAAGTGTAAATGGATTCTCTGTCTGAATGGCCTCACGATACTACACGGAGGTATTGGTTGCGGTATCATAAGATGGATTCTTCACTATAAGTGCACATAACCCTGTTCAGGACCCTATCTTAAAACTAAATCCCCATCAAAGACAGTACGGATTAGTCCACAAGCGATAGAACCATCTCCTGCAGAGATTTCTGCAACCGCCTTGAGTCCCTTATCAATTAAAACATAGAAGAAGATAATCCTTCTAAATCTCCTTTGAGCATTGCCGTGCTGTTGTGTTTTGCATGCATTTCAATGTTTCATACATTTATATTTACAAAATAGACAGCATGTTTTCCTTGATGTAAAATACTCAGCGTTGTGCATCCTTACATAATACTTTGCTGTAAAGTTAACAGAGGTGATTACTTTGTCAAACATCAGGGTTTGTTTGGGTTTGTTAAAAATGACTTCATTGATAACTGTTTGTTTTAGAGCCCTACACCTCCTTCTGTCAGAGTAAAGTCCCCCTGACAGTTTCTTACGCTAGAGAGAGTTCTTATGCTTTTGTCTCTGAGGCCATTTTTCAAGCAGGATTTCCTTCCTTCCTGGACCTCCCCGTCTTTACATTGTGCTCCGTGTTTCCTGCTCAAACACACATGCAAAGTCATACACTTCCCCCACTGTCTGCGCCGAGCCAGGGAAAGCAGCGTTGTGCTACAGATGCCCACTTGGCAACATGCAGCCTCATTGCTGAGCGCGAGGGCTGCAGTCCCCTCCCTGTGCTGAATTCATTTAGTGGATTTAGCTCAGGAGGCTGAGGTGGTGCTGTCCCTCTGCCCAGAAAGAGAAGGCGGCATTGATTTGGGCGATGCCAGCTGCCCTGTCACATGGTGCCTACGTGTGACAAGTAGAACAGTGGCAAGACCGCGGTAGACACTTGTCAGGATGTTTCGTGGAGTGCGAAGGGGTCATCATCACAAACGGCTCTGTGTTTTAGCTGGCATGCTCAAGCACACTTGCTCTGATCAGTAAGCCTTCAGTGTAGATGGTGCACTCTTAAACTTGACGACTTGAAGCATTAGTTCCATAATTGTGAAACACAGGGTTTTAGAAGATGTCGTCGTGTCTGTAAACTGATTAAATATTCTAATGTTGCTCAGTTGTCCTGTTGAATGTTTACTGCTTACTGTAGATGTATTTGCTATGGACATATATTTGGATGAGGGCTTTCTAACTTCGGCTCGAGGACCTCATTGGGAGCAGAACAATAGATGAAGGAGGAGCGAAGGGTTTAATCACTTAGAGGTTGCAAAAAATTTGATTTGTACATGTCAAGCAAAACCACAATAAGACACATTCCAGAATCTAGAGCAGGTCAAAGAGACGGTATGTTTGTGACATTGATTGTGTCTGCCAATATTTGGCTTCACTGAAATGTTCTGACAAATTCAAGGTCAGAATGAGGCATGTGCAGCCTGTCTTGGTTCCAATCTGCAGGGGGTGGGAGAAAAATGGTTTTCGACCACTGGTCTAGACGTGCATGGATCTTTCCTCTGTGGTTTTGCGTCAGTCTTTCCATGTCATTCATGTGTCTGTCCATCCCTTCAGTTCAGAGCTCAGAGTCTTCCAGAGCTGGCCAGTCAGACGTGCTGGGAAATTCCACTTCTCTCTAAATTATTTAATTAAGCTGTTGAATGGGCTCTGGAGGCGCTATGAGTTAGACAAGTGTCTCTCTGTTGAAGCATGTTGTCTTCTTTAATTTCCTTGGAAATTCTTCTTTTGATGAAATTTGCTATCTTCAATTCTACATTTTTTTTCAGCGTTTCTTATCCACCTCCATATTTATAACTGCCATTATATGAATGAATTATTGTTGTTAAGTAGTAATGCACAATGAAACCTTGGCAATATGGTTCCAACTTTTAAGCCCAACCACCTTGTCAGATCAATATATCTTTTGAAGACAGCTGCGTCACATTTTAGCGCGTGTTCATTTTAAACAAACATGACATTTTCAGGCACAGTCAGTTTTTTGTTTTTTTTTTAAATTTATTTTTTTTGCCACATCCAGTTTTTAGCTGAACTGATTTAAATGGATGAGTTGTAGATGCTAAAACCTTTGGTCTTCTGATCTGACACTGCCATGTTGAAGTGGTGCCTCCTGCTCTGGTCATTCACAGACAAAAAGAAACCCTGATGAGCAGAACCCTGGCAGGAGGGGGGTGTTTGTACTGGTGGGCATGTCCTCAACAGTCCTCCTCGGGGAGAATGAAAGTCGGGGGGAAGCTGGCAGGATAGTTGTTTAGTTCCCCATTGATGGCTTCCAGTTCTGTCATGTATGAGAAATGCTGACGATTCAGGCTTTTTCCTGCCAGTCTTCCTGAAACGGAAGGCAGGGCGGAGGAGGCATGGAGGTTAATCAGACAAAGGGTGTATCTGCCACAGTCATGCTTGGAGATACACCCCAATTGCCAGACCGACAATTCTGCTTTGTCTTTTGGTGGATCAATTCAGTGACCCCATGGGGGCTTCTGTTAGGAATTGCCAGCAATCAATATGGGATGGCTTGCTTGGCTACACATGGAGATTGGAGGCCTTGATCCTTAATGACTCACTCTTACCTACCGGGGGCTTGTGTCCCTTCCTAATATCCAATTTCACATTTGAAAAAAAAAAAAAATTCTTCCTAATATGTTAAAGATGGTGTTCTCGGATTGTACCACAACAGATGAAATTAAACAGGCCCGCAGCCTGTCAACCATTCAGTTCAACAGAACCGCAAGCGTCACTTTGTGCACATCACACTTCATTGTCAACAGTGCAGGATGGCCCCCCGGGTGTCCAGCACAGGCATTGGACACAGACATATTCATGAGATAGATTACTTCATTCCAGCTGCTTATGGATGTATTGGGCGCCGGGGTCAGTGAAAGGACAACAAAAACATCAAAGAAAGATTGTTCTTGACTTTCACAGACAATTGTGAGTTTTTGAAGATGCCTCAAAGCACATTGCTTGTTGGTCCACTTTCTTCTTTTAGGAGCCACTTTCTTCTTGCACTTTTCATTAGACAGTCATTTTCTAAACCGATAAACAGGATGCAATTTGCCGAATGGGTTATTGGGTAATCTATTCCCACCCCTTCTGGTCAAAGCATCCCCTCTTTTGCAGTCTTATTTCTTTCACAGGGTGGGATAATATCTTTCTCCTATCACAGTGATTGAAGCTACTTCACCAAAGTACAAACAAAACTCTTGAACGAGATAGTACTTTGAAACTCAAGTAAACTGTCACAATTTAATTATGAAAGTCACTCAGAAACCTCCTTCTTCTGGCTTCTTTACAAATTACACCCTACTTTTATAAACCTTGTCCTTGTCCATGACATATTATTTATACTGATTGTAGACAGGTGAATATCAAATTCCTGCTAAAGGTCAGAAATGTATTTTAAGAAATGCTCATCCAGAGTGCCTGGGTTTTAAATTAACACATGGTCCACAGACAAACTGGCTTTTGTTTACCAGAATATCCTGTGAAATAAGTACTTACTATGTTCCCTGTTGGTAATTAAATCCAGAGACCTTCACTGAGCTGTGCAGATGAGCCCTAATAGCCACTCCCAAGCTGGACATATTAACATTCCCTGTCGTATTTATAGTGTCTGTTTCCTGTGTACATTCCCAATGGAAAGAAAGCAGGCCAGTTTGGAAAAAAGTAGGCAGTAGGACTAATGGGATGGGAAGCAGGATGACTCTTAGAGGTGTCATCAGGAACCTGCTGAAGCCAACAAGGGTCTGGCATTGGGAGGGAATCACTACAAAGAACCTTTCTCTCTGTTCGGATGTCTCCGGGTGTTCTGCCAGGATCAGGGTCTGTTTGTCTCTGGTCGCTACTTCTGGGAAGTTTTTTTTTTTTTTTTTTTTTTGCTCGTCAGGAATTTGGTACACTGCGCAGGTGATTTAACCCTGTAATGTTGTATTCCGGTTCCTCTGTGCAGGAAGTACGGTAAAGACAACATATCCTCCCTGCTCCCCACAGGGTTGCAATGTGAAGACGGCCAAACAAGCTTCTCTTTCTTTCCTTCTGTTTGTACCTCCACTCTATCTGTTTAGTCTGTCTGCTTTTCCCCTTTGACAGCCACTACTGCGACTCAGGTGCTTTGAGAACTAGCCTGAGGGCGCTGAACTGCTTGCCCACCTGTTACCTGCTGTTCTGTGCCACTGTATTTTACTTTAATCTCTGCTGTCCTATGGGAGACCCATATGACAGAGAAATGCTCATATATTTGTCCCAAAACACTGTGATGGTAATGAGCAAAGCTTCACAGTCTAGTGATTCACTCCAGTGAGCGGTTGTTTTTGTGTGTGTGTCTGCAGATTTGAATGGCCTTTGTTTCTTGTTTTTTTAATTTGTCAACAAGAGTGGATGTCTTCACAAATGGTAGATTGTAATACACTAATTACCTGTAGATATGTGCGGACACAACCTCATATATTTACATCTTAAGTAGGTAATAAACTGTACAGCAAAATGTGTGTATGTTGCTCCGTGTATGTGTGTATGTGTCTTTGTTTACCAGCCCTCCAGTCATGACAACAAAGCAAATCAGTGGATTTGTCAGTGGACAAAAGTGGTGGATTCTCTAATAGGCTCGGAGAAAGGCCTGCTTGTTCTTCCTGAGTGACAGTTTATGCTGGTAGACAGTGCCAGTGAACTCCCTTTGGAGCTTTTTCAATAGTGAGCAAGAGATCCCACAGTACTATGAGAGCAGTTCAACTCTGGTACCAGCACAAGTTTTGAGAATGAAGCTGACAGATGTGTTATTGCCTTGAATCTTTCATTTTTCTTAACCTAATAAAGCCCCGCGCCACCACCACTTTTAATTTTAGGAAGTGCATGGCGTTCTATGTTAAAACCAATTGATTCACAAGGACCGAAGATGGTTGTTTTGCATGTAATACATCAAACGCGCCACGTGCTCCTGCCCACTCCACCATTGGCTCCAGCTTGAAGGCATAAACAGATGTTTGAGGCGAGCTCTGTACTTGATTCCGACTAATTTCTGCAGCATGCGAGCAGCTAGATAGCTTTTTCAGCTTTTTTAATCAAAGCAACTTGTTGCATTGTTTTGCTCTTTGGGATCTGTTTCGGTCTCTTTTCGTGTCTGAGTGTATTTTGTAATCCCATCGTCAGCCCGTTTTGCAGACATGTGGCTGAGTAACATGCGGAGCCACCGGATTTTTCCTTCATCCTTCATTCCCTTGCCCACTCACTTCACTCTCCACACGCTCTTTGTTTTAACACACAGGAATGTCCATCATTGTCCTCTTATGTCATTGCAAGTTTACTTACTTCTGTCTGTTTTTGCCAAAGTGTTCTTGTGTAATTAATCCATCCCACTGACAAAGAGATAAACACATCCAGGGGTTGTCTAATCTTCCGCCGATTGTATCTCAGAGGGGACGGCATTGCATAATATCAATTCACAAGTGTCCTGAACTAGTTGGGTCCTCCGGCAGGTCCAGAGGATGTCGGAAACAATTTCAGATGTCCAGCACTTGAATTGAAATATCGTTTCTGCAGACTGGAGATATTGAGCGAGCTGTCACTCAAATGAGGCTGTTTGCTACTCTGGAATAGAAATGTCTGCAGATCATCAAACTCAGCCTGATTGGAGTTTCCTGATTCCAATTTCAGTCTGACAGGAAAAGTCAGGTCATTGTCAGTTTTTTTTCATATGAAATCTTCGCTGCATGACACAATACAGATTTGATTCCTACATCAAATTTTTTTTTTTTAGCCCACAGCATGTGGCCTTTTTGTTGATTAATAGCAAGTGGTGGGGCACAAAGCAGTGATAGGACCAATCTATTCATCACATCCATCTGCTTTGTGGAATGATGAAAACTTTAATGAGGTTTTAATGCGAGTCCCCTCCGTTCAGCTGCCACAGTGACAATCCAGGTAATTATACCTGGGCCTTCGGGAACAAAACGACTTTCCGAGTTTTTTTTTGTCTTGATGAAAATCAAATCTTGAGTGAGTAGAATTTACCACAGCTGTGCTCTTACATGAAGAAAATTTTTTTTAAAAATGAGTGTGAGGCAGTGGTGGCCTGGGGTGGTTGCAGAGGTGAGCTTATTAGAGCTTATTTGGAGATAAGATCTCTGTGAGTCGTGGCTTTCTTTGCCATCTTGGCAGTTGACTCACAAGCCTCACAAGCTTCCTGGACTAATGGTAATGATTAACAAATACATTTTGAAACCCAAACAATATTTATAAACACAAATCGTTCCAATAAAAACACTGTCTTGTTTTTCAGCACTTCATGCTCACTTCAAAATGATCGTACATCACGGATGACATAACATGGATGGCGAACAGCTTTTGGCTGAAGTCTGAAACGGATTGAAGTCTGGTTGTGATTCAGATGTGGCTGGTGACCGGACATGGTGGATTCATGCTGGAAAGTCCGCCCAGTCCGAGTGAATGAAATTAGTCCTTTTTGAATTAGGACTGCAATTGTGATGTGCTAGGGCAAAGATATATTTGGTTTTATTTGTATAGCTTCAGTTACAGTTACAACATGCTAGCCATCTCATGTCACGTCACATTCAAATAAATATAGAGGTTATGCCATCAACCACATGAGCAAGCAACTTTCAGCACATCCAGACTCTGGCGGTAATGTAGGAGAGAAACGATAGAGAACAACAAACAAGAGAGCAGAGACCACAAGAGAAAAGCACATAAAGTTATTGAAATGCAATGATGAGAAAATAATCTTTATTGAGAGAAAATCTAAACCTACCGCAGCTAAACTAGAAAATGGTGCAAAGTGAACTGAGCCATCATGTAACATAGGAATGCTTAAAGCCTGAAATTGAAGTCTTAGTCTTGGATATAGCTCATGCCTTTGTTTCATAAATATAATAGAGGTGTTCTGCTAACGTACAAAATAAGAATCTTACACACATTGCTTCAAATTGCAAAACCGACACTGTGCAGTGAGGCAGACAAAAAAATCTAATCTGAATTTGATGTGACATTTGATGCCAGTCATCTCCTGGCATCAAATGTCATTGTTTGAATGACACAAATGGTACAATACACTTTGCTTTTGCAAATGAGTTGAGCATTTATGTCTTGTTGTCAAATACTATACACCTGGAAATGGGTTTACATTCACATTTATCCCCGGTGCTGTTAGTGTCCATAAATCCAGTCGTTCAGCCTCCCATTCACTGTCTGTGGAGAAGTTCCAGGACAAGTCTCCTAACAGCTTCAGTGCAGCAGTCTTGGCAGTCTTTGAGGAAGAGACAAGTTCGTTTCCACAAATCAAGCCTGAACCATTGAACAATTCGAGGAATCGCTTGAACGGCGCCTATGATTCCGTGTGTGGACTGTTTTTGTGCTTGTTATGTGGTGGACCTATCTGAGAAACTACATAAAAGATGTTGGTGGCAGAAACAAGTGATAACACAATTTAGTATCCATACGCAATCAGATTTAGGAGCTTGCAGTTTGTTATGAATCTAGTTTTTGCTTTCACTGTTTACATTGCATGATGTTGAATGTTTACAGCATAACCCCCCCTTTAGCAAGAGATTTACAGTACTGTAATGGATTACAGATATAGAGATTATTTTCTTTTGAATCATATCGTCATTATTAAAACTGAAGTGGTAGACTCTTTAATGAAGCCATGTTTGGTCACATTAATGATACGAGGCAGTGTTTTGATGGGAATTAATGCTGATTTTGCTTGGCTCAAGTGATATACTATATATAAGCCCTGGCAGGCCTTTGCAAGTTCCTGTCGAATTCTGCTCAGTGTTTATACGTATTAGACTTGCTAATCAGATGCTAATGCTTGTGAGTGGCAGAGTTGTGAGGCAAGGCAGCAACAGAATGGTAATCAGCGTGGAGTTGGCCTACTACAAAGAGGCTGATTATTT
>OMNM01001966.1:0-11457 GCA_900302745.1 Parablennius parvicornis | reverse complement strand
TACCCTCGATAAATTCATGGTAGTGGCAACGCTTCCTTTTTTCTTGCTGTGAAGTAGTAGTAAATCTTGCTTACATGCTTTGCAGTTACATTATGTTCCCCTGCTCGGGTCAGGCTGCCCGCTGTTTGGCGACACCAGGCAACAGATGGCGTTATGGCCCTCAGTATGGCCCTGCAAAGGAATCACCATGGCTAAGGTTAAATGTCAGGACAGATGTAACTTGTTGCAGTCACAGTGTCTGTATTAACCAGACAGCCGTTCATTGTGGAGTTTGATCATGTCGGCCGTGTGTTAAATGTTGCTGTTTGCATGTCACGCTGCACCAATTCGTGAGTACCTCTGCAGGTAAAGCGTCTAAAAACAACCTCCAACTCCCACTTTTTGCTTCATTTTCCTCTCATTTTGGTTAAGTTATCTTCAATGTCATGAATCTTACTGCAGTTTTTTAACAGCCAGGTTTGGAATAATAAAATCCAAGAACATTTTGTCCCTCTGCCTGTATCTTACTTTCATTTCCTGGCTTTTGCTCTCTTCAGAAGACAAATTAAGTTAGTTGGGCGACACAGAAAATGGAAACAAATGCTGGTAAGACAAAACCAACGTTGCACGAGTGCAGCTCTGTGATCGTATGCCAAGGATGTTGTTTTTCCGCTGCTACTTAACTTGCACTCACCTAGATTTTTTAGCAATGGGAGCATCAGAAATAGTGTTGTTTAACATCAAGGACAATAAAACTAATAATTGAGCTATTAAAGATTTTTCAGTAGCCTCTTGTATTGTTTTTTATAGAGTTCTGATTTGTAGGCCTTGCTTTTGATATTATCATAGCCTCTTAGGAGTTAGTTGATTCAAATGCATCAATCAAAAACTAAGGATAATGTAGCCAATTTGTTTTCTTCAGAGCTCCCTGTTGCAGGTACATCCCTGTCTGTCGAGCTGTATTCCTCACACTGCACACGTAAACACAAAGATTTATGTCTGGTACCCGTTGATGGATGTCCTCTTCTCTAAACTCGCTCCCTCGAGCAAAGTTCACAAAATGACTCATTTCTCCTTAGTCACATTTTTAGGAATACATTCGGAGCACACCTTCTTAATTTGCCATTCTCTGAAAGTGCCCTGAAGCATTAAATGGGTTGTCAAGTGCTTGTGCAGCCAAGCAGCCTGGGAACCGGCATCCTCCGGGACCCAAGAAAGCCCAAGCAGTTTCCATCTATCTCAATTCACACGCCGTTGGCCTCTCCAACTCACATCCACAGCTACTAAACGTCGCCTTTGAAATACAATGCGCTGCAATCATTGTGTTTTTCTTTCACCATTCAGAGCAGAGAGATTGTGTTTCACCAATATAAGGTGTCCATTGTGAGGGTCACCAATTTGCAGTGGCAGCCAAGTGTTGCAGCTGCACACAAAGCCTCACATCGGGTCCTGTATTTGGCCCGTTTTAGGTACAATTGGTCAGATGCCAAACGGAGTAATTCAATCCTCCGACCCGGTGCAAAGGTGTTAACTGTTGCTTTCCTTTTCTGCTTCAATTCAGGTGTTTCTACATCGTCTCAACCAGTACGCAGCTACCAAAGTCGACAAGAACATCACAGAAGAGACGGTTAAGGTGAGACCCACTCTGGGAGGTATTTGACTCTATAATTCAGATTTAGATAATTGCCGAGGGCACAGCACACAAGCGTTATTTTTGTTCAGGAACCCGAGCCATGAAAAGTATTGAAATTCCATTTGAAACTACGTTAACTCCCTCTGGGGTGCTCCATCCATCAATCTTCTATACCACTTCACCCAACTCAGGGTTGTGGGCCAATCCCAGTTGACTGTGAGAGAAAGCAGGGTACACCCTGGGCAGGTGGCCAGTTCATCACTCTAGAAACACACAGACAATCACACACTCGTATTTGTACCCACGGGCAGCAATTAGCCTTAAATGCATGTTTTTGAACTGTGGGAGGAAACCGGAGTACCCGGAGAAAACCCACCCACTCACAGTTAGAACATGTCAACTCCACTGAGCCCCCAAGCCCAACTCATTCAGGAATGGGAAATATGAGAATTTTGGGAGTTGCTTTAAAAACTAAATAAAGTCATCATTGCATGCTTCATCCATTCCATGCCACTTTTGTTTAAGAGATAGTCACACATTCACACTTGCAGGCAATTTAGAGTCACGAATTAGATCAAAAATTTCCACAATATTTTCAGGCAAAAACTAAAACGTTTAGTTGTGTTTTTGGTGTCCATTTACACAAGAACATTGCTCTGAGCCAATGAAAGTGGAAATAATTATGTTGGAACTTTTTGAAAATGCTGAGGAAGGTTCAACAGAGCCTACTCCATTGGTTTGCTCTTTCAACCTAAAATAGACTAAATGTAGAGAGAAGTCGTGGGCGATCCAGGATGCAGCTGTAAATATATTCTATTTATAAATGAATCTGAAGGATAATGAAGGATGCTGTCTCACAGCGGGAGGTGGCCGTTTCTGTGAGCTTGCTTACTTTTGAAGGTAAACACACATTCAGTGGATATTTGCGACAGGTTCCGTGTTTTGGAATCCATCCTCTCGCGTTCGGGTTTGTTTGGGAACACGCTGTGCGGAGGAGGTTTCAGAGAAGAGTCACCGTGAGCAACATCTGTGACGTTGCTGAGCATCTGAATGACATCTAGGCCACCAAAGCAGAGACACACTGATCAAATTTGGGGAGATTTTCTTTTTAGATTCACTCAAGATTATTTTAGCCTCAGAACACCCATGAAAGACTTCTGGGTTTCATGCTTTGAGTTTATCCCCCTAACTTCTTTCTGAAGTCAACGTCAGCATATTGTTTTGTCCTTTAATATCACCACAAAAATGGAATAAGTGAGGGCAAATGGTCAGCACCACATGAAGGTAAAATTTCCTCACAACAGATCTTATAAAAAAAAAAAAAAAAGCTCTTTTTTTAGGCTCCTTGTTAAAAAACACAAACTCTAATAGTGTTTGAAATTCAAATATCAAAAGCCGAGATGCTCATTACGGAGAAACCTCATTCTTTAATCTGTGACCTCAGACGTACGACGCCATACTGACCACAAAAAAAGCAGCATCTGCCAAATTATCGATTCAGACAATCTCAAAGAACTGCCAAGAAGGAAGTAGTTGGCCAAGACATTAGTTACTACCTTATTAAGTTTTTATCACCAGTGTTATGTAAATTCTTGGAAATAAGCTAGTTAGATACTTAGCGAACAAAGTCTTTTTTGCTTGTGTTAATAATATTCTAGTATGTCGAGGTCCAGTTAACACGATTGGATTGTTTTTTTTTTTGAGTCCCTGAATTTGCCACTGGTGGCATGTGGGGTACGAATCCAGGTTGAAACAGACAGGGCATCCCACAAACAAAAGCCCCAAGACCCCTCTCTTTTATGGTTCAAGTTGCAATTCCTTGTTTCTGTAAAAGAGAGCAGTCGCATAGACTCTTCAAATCATAATTAAACGCAAAGCTGCATCATATCATTGTAGTGTTGGTTTGACACATGAGCAGAATACTGCTATTTGGACCCGTGTGAGGACTGATGCGCTCATTAACTCCAGTAGGTGGAAGATGCTCTTTATGTCCCATTTAGTGCTCCCTGGAAAATAAAACACACTTAAAAGCTGACGGAAATGACAAAAAGCAGCAACAAGTTAGCTGTTATCTGCATGCTGGTAGTTTATCTCAGCTGACAGGAGACTTAGAGTTTGACATCTTTGATGTTGCGGGCAGAAATATTTAGTTAGATTAAAAAGAAAAAGAGGTGTTCCTCCTCAAAGAGTTTAGTGGAAAAGTAACAGAGTAGCTGAAGACAACAGGGTAGGATATAGTTTGGTGAGCTGGACAGAGAGAATCTACTGTGAGAAAATGTAGAAAAAGACCTGCACACTTAAACTTTAGTAAATGTGCTAATAATACGATGATCAGACACTCGTCCTACAGTTAAAATGAGTAACTAGAGAATTTTTAAAACTTTAATGCACACTGATCCTAACTCTCCCTTTTTCTCTCTCAGGTGTTATTCTCCAACCTCGAGGAGATTCTGGCTGTTCATAAAGACTTTCTGTCCATGGTGGAGGAGCTGCTGCAGCCCGACCCTCATGCTCACCATGAAATTGGCCGGTGCTTCTTGCACTTTGTACGTAACTCATTCATCTTGTTACTCAACAGCTGCTCTCATGCAGCTCATCTGGACATGTGCAACCTCTGTGCATAAATAACCTTAAAAAGAAGATCCCACTGTAAAGAATCCCTTTATAGGAACTCAAATGCAGCTCGATCTCTGAGCAAAAAGGACAAGCGACTCCACATGTTGTCAATTTATCTCTCCGGATCACTCGTGATGAGGGAGCGCACATGTGTGATATGCTTGATAGAGCGCTGATATACAGCTCTTTCCCACTATATATCACATTTCTTTGATGCAGTGCCTTGAGGCAGCCTGGCATATAATAGCTTTCTAAGTGTAATAAATCTTACCAAACCTGTGCTGGGCTTAAGGCGTTGTCGGCCTCAGTTGTGGCCGATCGCAGTTCCTACAGGTGAAGAGGAGATGATCTTTCAGCACAGATGGAAGCGATAGGTTTATAATGACATGACCTCATTGAGAAAACGGAACATACTTCAGAGAAAAACACTGAAAAATCATGACTCTCCCCCATAATTCAGTCACAATGATCATGTGAGCCCATAGCGATTAAACAAACAAATTAGACACACTTCTCTTGTTCTACTGATTTCTTTCAAAGTTTCCTTCTGCCTAGTGATTTGTTGATGCTATAAGATGTCCAGGAAAGAATTACGCAATCTTGACTGTACTCCTCAAATGAAAATCCTTCTGATTCAAACATCAATGAGGTCCAGGCGGAGTAAAGACTCCAATTTTCTTGATTGTATGACAGTGAAGTCACTTCCAGAGCAATAAATCATTAATTTTAGTTTATATGTAAACATCTCAAAAAGCATGATTCAGTGAATAAAACGCATACAATGCAGTAAATCTCAAAGTTGTGTTTTGCAGCGCCCCTGCTTGTTGTTATGACAGCCATGTCTCCTCACATCAGCGGCTTTGTCTTGTGAGGCAGCAGCTTGGCTGAAGACTGTGTGCTATTTTTACTGCTCTGTAGTGTCTTTGTAGTGGCTGATTTAGAGGCTGTGTGGTCTGGTCCCACTTCTGGCTCTTAAAGACAATGGACTATGAATTCCATATGAATAGCTTCAGTGGAAAGTTGTCAGTCATATGGCTGCGAGGCAGATGACAGGATACAATTGTAACCCGCGCCGTCCTACACAGTATACATCCAGCAGTCCACCAGGGGTGTCAAACTCATTAGTTCAAATTCATCTTGAGTGGGTTGCACTAGCAAAAAGGTAACATAATAACTGGTGAAGTCTATTTCGATTAAAGTAAGTGCTATTTCATCATTGTGGAAGTTACAACAAAAGCTCTTCCTTTTTGTGACTTGCATAGTCTATTTGAATTATTCTTGTGTACAAATTGGTAAATTACCTGAAAGATCTCAAAATGCTATTGGGAAAAGTGACTCTCACAGTGTGGATCTGATGATCTAATGAAGCAATTACTGAATTAATAGCATCATTTCATTTATATCCAAATTATTGTTTTGTTTTCATTGTTGCACAGGGTCATCCTGTTATACATTATGTGTTATTTTATGAGACTAGAGAACAATTGACACTGCTTTCTGCTCTGTGGTCTTCTTTTGGCTTCATTTCTGAGTCAACATGTCCATCTTCAAAATTGCCCTGTCTGGTTTAATTTATTTCCTGATGCCCTTCTCTCTTTTTCCCTTTATCCGTTTGACTTTGTCGCCCTCTCGCTCATATATCCTGCCTTTAATGTGTTCCTTTTCACTACGCATGTCTCCTTCTCACCTTGACTTTTTCTGACTCCTGCAGCGGAACCGCTTTCAGATTTATGACGAATACGGCGGGAATCACGAGAAGGCCCAGAGGTTGCTGCTGGAGCTCAATAAGATCAGGAGCGTCAGGACATGTTTACTGGTGAGAAGAAACTGCAACCCTCCTCATAACACTATAAAGTTATACATATCGGCTGCAGGCGATGCTGGAGCGGATTCACAATACTCTGGAAACCATATTTAATGCCTTAGAAACACAGAACAAACACACAGAAATGACCCAATTTCGTTGAAATGGCTATACGAGAAGCTGAAAGTTATGAAACACAGATGATTTCAAGAACATCCATGTGTGATCAAAACCAGTCCCACATCTGAGAACACAACAGCGCTCTCCCCTTAGATACACAAACACACAGTCACCCACACATGGCAGCTGGACAGTGTAAAACCCTGCACGTTATGTTCCAGTGTGTCTGACAGCTGAGGTGACTCTGCCCCATGTGTGGGCGAGCTCTTCCTGTCCCGACGTTCCTAGAAGCTTTCACTTCCACGGGGAAGCGTCGTGTTGCGAGAGAACAAAAGATGACTCTATCTCCACCGCTGGCTCGCGCTCGGGGAGGTTAAACTGTTCACCCCGTTCCCCTCCATGGAGCTGGCGGTGCTCCGCCTCAACATGATTACACTCTATCACACTTTCCTTGTAGGCCTAGATAGTTAGCATGCATCTCGCCACCACCTTAAGTTGAAAGACGTTCGAGAAGAAAAAGGTCCTGTGTAGCGGAGCTGCTCACATTGAAGACCACAGTGTGACCACAGACTTGTATTGATCGGCCCACAAAGTGAGGAGGTGTGTGACCTTTTTCTTAGACTGTAATTGATTTAGCGAGAGATGGAACACGCACGTTATACACACCATCAGAGCAGAGTGGTGGCTAGAGCTCTATGTCTGATTTACTGTCCATGGGTGTGTTTAATCTAGAAAGCCAGAGAAGGCAAACATATTAATTGACTTTGATTTAACGGGGTCTTTAAAGCTTTGACATTTTCGTGACCTCGAGCTTCCATTAGGGCTATTTGAGTGTCGCGTTACCTCCCCCGAGCTGCAGTCAGCCATGAGCCAATATAGCTCAGGTCACGCAGTGACCAGGGTGGAGATATCCACTACCCTTCACTAAACCTTTAACCTGCTGACGCCTGTAAAGCTCAGGTTTGTGTTTACATTGTAAGTCAGAAGCAGCTCATCTGAATTTCAGCTGAGAATGAAGTGACACTGAAAATTTGACCTTCTGGCCTACAGCCTCTCCCGTGTAGGTGAGAGTTACTTCGATTCACTGAAAGACATTAGGTTGTGGCAGACGGCCTTAGTTTCTTTGCCACACTTTCATTTTCTGTAAATTGGTTTTACCAATTGTGCAGTCTTGAGTAGTACACGGTCAGGGATACTTCTATGAAAATGGATGCCTGCACACCGATGGAAGCACCTTGAGGATTCATTGTGTTTTCCAAGGACACTTTGGCACATGGACACGTCAAGACTAGGTGTTGCTCCATTGTACCTCAGTCTTGGCCCAGCTAGACGTTTACTCTCCTGCAATTTCCTCTTGTGCTTTGAATTGTGATTCCTGCGAATGTAATTTAACGTTAAATGTAGCTGAGGGAAACACTCATGTTTTTGCTGGAGTCTCAATGTTCACAAAATAAATATTTTTTTTTTTTTTTTTTTTTTTTTTGCACACACAGCACTGCACATGATGGAAAATCACAAAACACAATTTTCTACGGCCTCAAGAATCCATGAAAAATCTACTATTGGGACTTCTGAAAAAGATTGATGAAATACTTTTCTCTTGTTTTGAAAATAATGAATATTACTGTACTGTTCCCCTACAGCCAAAATGTCCATGGTTCGATTGTGGGATTGGATTCGTTTCTGAATAAAATTTGCATGTTCACGTGTTTTTTCAAAACTTCTGACCTTAAACTGGATAAACGAATGAAACAGAAACGACTAACGAACCACTCCTCTCCTCCCCCTACAGAACTGTATGTTGCTCGGAGGCAGGAAAAACACTGAAGTCCCACTGGAAGGTTACCTGGTTGCTCCTATTCAGCGGATTTGCAAGTACCCGTTGCTCCTCAGAGTGAGTATGGCCTCATGCACGCTCACCATGTGTTGCAAAGCTACCACACCCAAATGCCACCTCCGTGTGGCACGTTTTTCCTCCCCTCCTTTACCCAGCACCACCTAGTCATTAGTTAGGGCCGTCTTGGCCGACTCACATCCAGCTCTCCCTTACTAATGAAACATTGGCCTCTTATTTTGACACGTCTCTGCTTTGGTTGCTCGGCACCACCGCACTGCAGGAATAACACGAGGCCTATCATCACCTTCTGCCTGCCATGAGGCACACTCGCACTCTTTTATCCCTGCACTCCCAGCTGTTAGTTTAGAAAGTAACATTTTCCAATGTTAAAACGTGAGTGAAATTAAATCCATTTTCAAAAGGCTCGTTTGAGTTGGTGATCTGAGCTGTCCCTTTTCTTTTATCTTGTTATGATCTAATAATTCAACCAGGCGTTCTCTAAACAGCCACCAGCATGTGCACAGGGATGTTATAATAATAAGGGGGTAATCTGATGCGTCGTCATTTGAAGTCTTCCAGCTGCCAGGGCCTCCGCCTCTTTGTGAAGTGACACAGATAGCCATCAGTAGATTGTAAATCAGGCCCATAGTAGCTGACATGCTGACACACTGTGTTTAGGCTATGGAGGTTGATTGCCATCACATTTACTAGACTTTGGCATGCTCTGGCAGGACGTAAACCACGACACTCAAGAACCATTGAAGGGTGAAACGCTGAGTGAACAAACAATGCCAGCGGTTTATTTAATGCAATGTAAATCATCAGACAAGGGTTTTTTTTTTTTATTTTTATAAACAGCTCGACAGCATTTGTGTGGATGACATTTCATCATTGTGAGATTGTAGCTTTGTTCTACTGATGATGAACTTAACTAACAGAGGTTAAAAACTGATGCTCCCATTAAACGAATTATCAGGTTAGACTGAGGTTAGGGGTTTGGTTCAGGTAATGCAACCTGTAGTTTCAGCTAAATTTAATTAAACTAAGTAATTCTGCAGGAAATTCATATAACTCAGTGTATTGTAACATATCGTACATACGTGCAGTCTTAAACCAGTAGGGTGTGTCCTGGGATGTGTCCATGTGAAAAATCAAAAGTTTCTGTTAGTTGAAGACATTTTTAGATTAGACCAAGGTTTAAGGAGACAGTAATGCAACAAGTTTAAGGCAATTCTGCATGAAACCAATTAAAATCAATGTCTTGTTCCCATTAGGCATAGAAATATAACAGTGTTAGAATATAAAACTAAAGAAAACACCATCTTGGTTTTCGACTTTGAAATTTATGTGATGGAGAAACTGTCACAAGGGTTAAAAAAGGGATGAAATAGGATAATTATGTTCTGTCAACTTTTAAAAACATCAATTCAAATTTCTAGATAACTATTATTAAATGTCTTTCTTTTGTTTGTAAGTTGTTCAACGTGGCGTTGTGTTTTCAAAAGCAACAACTAATGTTTATGGACGTGTGTCTACATATATACAGGAGCTACTAAAGAGGACACCAAGGAAGCACAACGACTACGTCCTGGTACAGGAATCTCTTCAGGTGATGAAGGCCGTGTGTTCCAGCATCAACGAGGCCAAGAGACAGATGGAGAAGTTGGAGATTTTAGAAGAGTGGCAGTCCCACATTGAGGGCTGGGAGGTGGGCTTCAACAAAACCTGGCACACTGTGATAGGCATTATTTTTTTAACATTTAACATTTAACATTTTTTTATTTATTTATTTTTTTTACTATAGTAATAAAAAATGTTCTTATAATCCATCTGAACAAGTCACTATTCCATCACAGGGCAAAGACACTGAGACAACTACTCTCAAATTCACACCGGGAGGCAATTTAGGATCACCAATTAGCCACGCATGTTTTTTGACTGTGGGAGGAAACCGGAGAAAACGCATGCATGCATGAGGAGAACATGCAAACTCCACCACAGGAAAAACCAGGACAGGTTTCAAACCCATGAGATTCACTAACCAGTGCTGAAAATAGAATTTATGATTAAACATTCATTAAAAAAAAGATAACATATAATATATCTCGTAATAGTAAGGTACTTCAGCACAGTTTTATATATTGTAGTGTATTTATATACTAACATAAAATCAAAGTATCATTAATGTTATGTCAGGATCGTGAAAAACATGTCCAAACAATGTGGTGCCGTCATCACCAGTCAACTTCTGTAGGTTTACTTTTAACATCTATTCAATGTAAATGACATTATATACTCAAGTCAAGCAGGAGAATAAGGTGCAACATCCAATCCAGGAACAGTTTCACTGATTACTTATAAACAGAGCAATTTTACCACAAACATACTGTATGTATCTCCTCTGTGTGGTTACTCTATTAAATTCTCATCAGATGCTTTTAATAGTTTGAGTGACTTCACACAGTTTTGTGAAGTTTGTTCCCCCCTTTAACTCCCAGCTGAGCTTCCTCCTTTAAATCTGAAAGTCATGACACATTTAAATCCACTTAGCCTTTATACCAGGTAATTCAACAAGAATTCTAAGTGGCATGACTTTTGTAGCCTTTTAAGCTCCTTTTTGTACTCTCTGTGAACAATAACTTGCATTCACAGCGGCCAGATTCTTTCTGCTTGGATGAACCTATAGCTAAGCGGTCATGCTTTCGGGGTGTCCAATGTGATCTTATCAGATAGATTGGAGATAGATATAGACTTTATTGTGCGTTGAGATAAATCCAGCTCCTGAGTTGTAGGTCAAAAAAAAAAAGGGGGTTAGTAGGCCTATTCGTGGTTGGAAAGGAAAACACTGGTAGCAATTGTAAGTCAAGAAGCTGTGATGCTTTTGGTTTATTGACCTAGCTGCTTTTGGAGGCACCCTGAAGGCTTACAAGGCACATGCAAACAAAAAGACAACACCAGTGTTGATATATATTTTCAGACTTCAGTTGTAAACAGTAACTGAACAAAAACGGTCTTTCAACTGGGTTGTGAGAAAGACTTGAGACGGCAGAGCTTGAGTACAGTACAGCCATGTTGCCTTTGCGTCACTGAGAATATTAAACTGTTGATTTAGTATTAGCGGGACGTTGTGAAAACGCTTCCAGTGTTGTTCTTCTAGCTTCAAAGTAAATATACAAAAATAGACAGTGTTTGGATCCGTTCGTCAAAACACTGAGCGGATTTAGACAAATAATCTTGAGATAATGTGATATTACAATAAATACATTAAAGAGGCCCAGTGTTGGGTGGTGTGATGTAGATCTGGTGTCCACACAGTCCTGGCTGAAGCGACTGGGGAAGAGGAGGAGAACAGAGGAGACAAAGAAGTGTAGGATGGCTGCATCTTGTTTTTCTGTGTGGGTGTTTTGAGGAATGATGGAGGGATGAGATTGTGAGAGCTGATGTTTTTTAGTTTTTTTGTCCCCGTTC
>OMNM01001965.1:0-12320 GCA_900302745.1 Parablennius parvicornis | reverse complement strand
GGGAAGGTAAAAAAAAAAAAAAAAAAGAGGCCAAGGGAATGGCAAAAGATGCAGACAGTGAGATATGGTGGTGGGGGGGCTGGGGGGCACGTTGCAGCATTTCCAGGGCACGGCAGCAAATGTCTTGACCAGAATCCTCCCTGAGAGGTTTTACTCACAAGAAGGAGTATGTAGCTACCACACTCCACTAAATTCTTTGTCTCCAACTGTTTCATTGGAGCACCAAAATGAACTCAAATGAAAACATAATCATACTTCTAAAACAAATCACTGAGAAAATCTTTAAATTGTAAAAAAGCTGAAAAGAAACCATGCCTTCTGTCTCTCACTGACTATTTAGAATTCAAAACATGGTGGAAATAAAACAAAGCCAACCGCCTCTCTGCCCCTTCTCCTCCTCCCCCTTTCAGGTGGACAGACACAGACGCTCATACATACGTATAAACTGTGACAGAGACATTGCTCATTTTGGATGCATTACACTTTGTGATTTGATAACAGGGCGCTCTAACAAAATCCTTGCACTTCAGATGCATTCCCAGCCCTCTTTCCACAATAGAAAGTATTTAACAGAATCACCAGGATGCATAAAAAAAAGAGGGGGGAAATCATTAGCTAAAAGTAAAGAGCGGAATCAATGAAAAGATGCAGGCCCTAATAGTGTGGTGGGACGGTTTGTGCGCTGTTGGTTTGCATTCATAATGTATGGGTTGACAGCCCATTAGACACTGTTAAAAGGAAATCAGATTCTGGCCTCTCTCCAAAGCTATTAGCCAGTGGGGTCAGCCTGAAGACAAACTGGTAATTGACCAATAGATTCAGGTAAATTGTTGGTCCCTGGGAGAAACAACAATTTTGTTAATTGCATTTTTAACAGTGGGTGAAAGGATTACAGGTGTATAATAGCGAATACTGTGTTGAAAATAGACCCGGCAATCAGAGACTTTCATTCCTGTAAACACACGCCCTTTCAGCTCTTCTGCAAACATCACAGTGAAGAAATGATTTCATCAAATTGTGAGGCATTTAAAGATGTTGAGAGCCTTGAGTGATAGGGGTGAATAAAAATACAGAGAATTTGCTTTGTCAATTATTTGTTCGCTGGAAAAAAAAAAAAAAAAAAAAAAAGGTCTCTGTTCAGCGATGCAAACACTCAAGTTCAGTGAATGATAAGAAAATCTCAGGAGCCACTGAGGTCAGTTTGTGTGTGTACGTGTGTGTCCTTTACACTTCACAGTTTCAGGAGCACACAGATAATCGGATGTGTTTAACTCTGATCTGGTTAAGTCTCCAGCAAAGTGGGCGTCAATGAGCCAAAGCTCATTGATCTGTTAATAGACATGTGGTTTACTAATAGTCTGAATCCTAAATACTGAATACTTTACTGTGTCCATTTTGGAAGTTGAACCTTATAGAATGATGTTTGAACACAAAATCAATATTGCTGGTTTTATCTAAGCATTTAAACTGCTATTAATGGTACCCCCCCCAAAAAAAAATAAAAAATCCTCCAACAGCAGGACTGTGGTTGTTTTTGCATGGACTGTGAATTGATATACTGCAGTATTATTGGTATCAGGGATTAGATTTATGAAGACATTTAAGAATCCTTCGGAAATAGAGTTGGATAAAGTATCCTGTATATTTCAGTGATGGAAATCTTGGCTCAGGTTCACTCGTGATGGAAGAAGTTTCAAGAGACTTGGATGTCTCGAGCAGAAAGAGACGAGTTCAGCATCGAAGAGCACTGAAATGATGCAATGCAAAGTTAACACTGTGAACGCCGTCCCAGTTCTGAAGGTTACCGTCCCTGCAGGGTGTATGTACTCCCATTCTGAAGCATTAAAACACGTCCAGCATTTCAATTTTTCTGGATTATTTATTTTTTGACAGTTTTTTTTATTATATGGTGTCTACAGACACAGACCCAAAATGTGGGGAAAGAGAATAAGGGGATGACATGGCAAAGGTCCGGCCAGACGGGACTCAAACTGGGAGCTTGCCGCTGACGGCATACATGGCCTTATGATATGTGCCCTCACTCAATTGCTGGGTCAGAAATTTCATGAAATTCTTTCCAACGCTTTGCTTCCCTGAAGTCATAGCATAGTTATACTGTTATGATTACCAACTGCAGCCTCCGTTCATCATATCTTCATGACCTTAGTTGCAACCGCGAGTGGGGATAGGATCAGTTTGACCTTATCAAGGATAGCTGTATCTTCACAGCCTGAGACAGAAGAAGTGCTTTTACTTTTAGATCTCCTTCTCACCAAAGTAACCAGTGAGATTTTTTTTTTTTTTTTCAAGAAGGTGAATGAAAACATATCCACACTAAACAGCAGCCACGGACATTATTTTGTTGTCAAAGGACTGATTAGATAACTGATCCCACATTAGTGTGCGGGCTTGCATGGATCTTGGCAAGAGAATCAATGCTGCAGTTTAACAAATTCTGTAAGGGAATATGATCATGCTCTGTGATTCACACTATTGTAGCTTCTGCCTCTCTGACCTTCTGAAGACGGACCCTCCTGGTCAAACATGTAGTAGATGCCTGGTTGACGGAGAGGAGGCAGCAGGGGGGTTGTGGCTGTAGACCCCTCGCCCTGCAGGTATGACTTTCGACTGTGGAAGAGACCTGCTGCTTGGTTACAGTGATGAACGACTTTGCCTACCCTCTGATAATTGCTCACTCAGGGGCAGAGAGAGGTCCATTAATCAAAATGAGCTGAGGTACTGCAGGTCTCCCCCACCTATGGCAGACCCTAGCATGCCTCAACAACCTGAGGGGAAAACCTGGAGGCAGGGACTTCAGAGAAATCGGGCTGGTCAGGACATTGTCATTCCGCAATGACAGTCACTGCCTCCGCCTGACAGTCTACGGTCTAACCTACTGGAAAGAGCAGTCGTGGGAGAAGGAAGGGAGGGGTCTCCATTAAGTGACTGTCAAATGGAATAGCCTGTCAACCCAAACTTGAAGATGTGTGCTCCGTTGAGGTTGTAACACTGACTTTGTCGACATGTCAACAAATAGTGTAGCTGTGGAGACATGAGGGTGTCATAGAGTAAGATCAAGAAGGGCACAGCAGGAAATAAAGTGGAAAATAAAGAGGGTTTTTTTTTTTCAGGGACACGAAACAGATGCAGCTATCTTCTCTTGAAACTCAAATCCATTAGGTCAAGTGGAATTAATCTTGCGACATCCCAAATCTGCACCATAAGTTAGATTGATGGGAAACTGTCAGTTATAGTCACCGCGCAGTTGTTTGAGCGCTTTAATGAAATTGTGCAAAAAGCAAACAAAATGCAAGGATGCACATAGGATTTCATGTTTATTATGGTGAATGAATTTCAGATATAGTGTTTCAACAGTCACAAAGTGTTTTACACTGTAAATCACATTCACCCATTCACTCTGAGCTCCCATGCAATGTGCTTAATCATTAATCCGGAGTAATTCAGGCACACTTTGACATATGAACACGTGTATAAGGGAGATTGAACCTGCAACCTTGTGATCATAAAACGACCCAATCTACCAATTGAGCCCCAACAACAATGATTTCCATTTAGTCTTATGATGTATATCATGTTCATTGGCTGTACTTAATATTTCATAATACCAATGTTCATTTCTTTTTATTAGAATCATCTTCTAAATGTCAAACAAGGTTTTTAGTTCACTCTTGACATACAATAGTATTGAAATCTTTCCATTCAGGATTTCTCCTGTTCTTTTGGTCTTGAAAATAACCACAATTAGTCATTGTGTCTTCACGCTGGACTATTACTTATTTCAATGTTCTCAACCATAACATATCACAAAGGAAATGTACGCCTGTTTACAGGTTCACGTTGTTATTATTATTCATCTCAGCACAGCACATTATTTCCACTTTCTAACTCAAAGCTTGTTTGTCTGTTTGTGATAGTGAAGACTGCCATTAGAAGCAACTGTTTAGGAAACTTTGCTTTGCATGCATATTTATAGCGTATCTGTGGGCCACGGCCTTGCAGGATTTTATTCATGCAGTATACAAAACCAGTAAAAACTCTAGCCTCGACCTCAACCTTACATCTTAATCAGCAATAAAACTGTGAGGAATTTCAAAAAATGAATAAGCAAAAGAAAAATACATTGTTGCCCAACTATTGTGTAGGATGATGGTTACAACTAAGTAGGGTCAGTGATAATAGCAAAACAATAAAACAGATCCAAAAGGTCAAGATTATAATTAATGTCATTAAATTGAATATGATGAAAGCAAAATGCCTTTTTAATGGCCTGATCTCTCTCACTCAATGAGGTCATACACAATAATAATAAAAGAATTATTTCACATTAATATAATATTTGGCTGGAAAAATAAAGTGCAGGATTTTGCACTGTTACACTGTAAAACCTGATGCTTTATTTATTCAAAACTCATTTTTATTCTTATATTGTTCAAGTAACTGCAATCCAAGTTACCTAATCCCATTTGCACTTATAGTTTCTCTGTGGATTTATTTATAATCTGTGAATGGAACATTTTTCAGATGAAACAAAACTACGAAAAAAGCATGATTTTCAAATGTTTTCTTGAACGTTAACCCTTGAGTCTTTGACCACTTGAGTTGTTTTAACACAAATATAAACATTTTATCACAATTTTAGGATATTTCCAACATTCAGGACTTGTCAAGTTTAGACTCTTCCATAATAACACCAGCACTTTGGACTGACTTCAAATGTAACGTTCATCCATCTTTAACACTCCTTTATCCAGTTCAACCTGCTACAGGGTCTCAACAGATTGCAAGTGCACCACAGAGCAAATGTAGGTAATACTCACACCTAACAAATGCATCTTTGGAACTATGGGAAGGTATTGGAGTACCTGAATAAAACCCACACATGCACAGGGGAAACATACAAACATGCAGAACTGAAAAGCTCTGCCCTGATTTAAACTGACAGCCTTTCTACTTATGAGGCAAGAATAACATCTACTTAATATATTTGCACCTGCATTTAGTGTGGTGGACCAAATCTTTAATTAAAATATCAAAAATAGATCATGAACGCAGGATATCAATCCCCTTCCAAGCTGTTGCTTTTCTAATTTGCTCAATTGAGTGTATGCATTACTGTGTGGGGGTTCTCTGAATATTCTGGTTTCCTCTATAGTTTGTTGGATCTGCTAGACTGGCAACAAGTCCAGTATGCAGCCTGCTTTTCTGGATTGGCCTCAGCACCTTGTGCTACTGATATCTGATCAAATGGTAAAAGATGTGAATGGGAATGTAAAAATGTGAAAACAGTGTGAATAAATAAATGTGGAATCGACCTATCACCTGAGTCTGCAGCCATCCCCTTCCTAGCCGGGCAAACGACGTTTTTCGGTTCAACTTTTAGCAGCGAGAATCACAACTTCTCTCTCGGTTCAGTTGAGCTCTCAATATGATTGCTTTTGGCCCTGAGGCTTTCATCAAACAAGCTCTGATAAACTTGCAGCGCACATATCAGCTTACGTAGCAACAAATATCAGACCGAGACAATTAGAGATTAGCTAGCAAACACAGTGGAACATTTAGTTTCAAAACTGGAAAAAAAACAACAACAACAAAAAAAAAACCCCAGCAGATATTTCTCTCAGGACACAGAGGAGTCCACAGAAAAGGCTCTAAAGTGAGGAGATATTAGACCTCCGTTCACCGGGTGGCCAAAATCTTGTTCCAAATGAATGAAACTGGTGTTCCATTATTGCCGGAGGAGGATATAAGTAACTGCAGGTCAAAACATAACACATCAATTGTGTCAAATGGTTTTGTTCTCTGTCATCGTGGTCAGTAAAACAACACTTTACCAACGTCAGACCTTTTAAAAGCATTTCACTCGGTGTCAGATAAGTTCTTTCTCTGAACGACGGCTCCCACAAACCTTCTGTGGCACATCTTACTATTCATGTCAGCCAGAGCCTGATCAACTCAACACTATCCTCTATTACTCCTCCCACCAGCTCCCACCTCTCCCCAGTGTGTGAAAGCCAATGTTTTTAGATGGGCCCGCATGAGTCCACATCACACAGCTGGTCATTAAATGAAAATCAGTTCGTCCCATCTCATCCTCACACACTATAAACTACCTCTGTCGTTCCTGGCCAATCTGCAGGCACCCCGCCTATTTCATGGTCCACTTTATGTGCTCTGTGTGTCACTGCTGTCCTGTTCTGTCCCTGTGTACGCCACACAACCGCTGTAATGAGAGGAAGGAGAGGGAGCCTTGGCATCAGGGACTCACATTATTGTCCGTGCATTATATAGCCTATGGAGGTTTATTTCTGCACTAGTTGTGACTATCACATGAGATTGGAAATCAAGAGGCTGATTGAGTCCTGCAAAAATGAACTAACTGTAATGTGCATCGCGGTAAAGGCAAACAGAAATATGTGGCGTTTATGTCGTGCTAGTCTGGGAACTTTGATAAGAAACGTTCAATGCTCGGCTGTGCACCGCGGCCATCCATTTTAAATACAGTGGTAAAAATGGAAGAAGTGTGCTCTCACTCACACCGCGGCTCATCTGCCAGACAGTTGCATGAATTAATAGCCGACTGGGGCCGAAGAGTGCCACCTCGCTCTTCCATCACTCAGGAGTCAGGCTTTGTGGGGCTGCCAGGCTCTCCAGGTTTTAGCTGTCTCCTCCACAAAACTTCCAGAAATGTTCACCCGGTACATCCAGTCAACCTCTGAGGCTTCTGCAGCTCCAGTCATTTAGCCAGAAAAACTGAATTTACTCCATCATTCTTTTTTTTCTTTGAGGCATGAAGGCTCTGCATCTTTATTTTCCTTTCACTTTTGCCGCTGACAGAATATTTGTCTTCTAAGAAAACGGATCCCTGTGTGACACTGTGTTTATTGTTCTGTTTGAAGGTTCAGCAGTATTGCAAGGCAATTTAGTGATTGATCTTTTATGCCAAATGTACCGTGTGTCTCTCTGTCAGGCCCCGGTACCTGAACCCCACGTGCAGGCTGAACCCGAGAATTAGTCAAGAAGAGTGATGGCGTGTTCAAGGTGAAAACTAACTCTTCAGTGTATCGTCATCTGTCTCCCTTTTCTCTTTTCAGAGGATCATGGCTCCCTGAGAAAACCCGTTCTGCTCTGACAGCGCCCACCACAAATCCGTCCAGTTGTTTGAAGCTACTCAGCCACTTACCTGTCCTCAAGACTGAATAAAGTCACGTGTGTGAAACTTTGTGATAAAGCTGCCGCCGTGCTGCACAAGGGCAAACGTTCAAGCTAATAAATTGTACAAATGAATCATTATTCATTGACAAAGGCAATCAATCTGAAATACCAAGTCTTAACAGGTTGTCACGATTGTTGAAAATACACAGATTGCCTTTTATATTGTGTTTGGATTTTCTAAAAAAAAAACATTATTTGTATTCTTATACAGTGAGCACTGAGGTGAATAGGTTTATAACTATTTTGAATTAGAAATATGCAGAAATTATGATTAGAAGAGTATAAAAAAAACAAAAATCATGTGATGAAAAGACTAAATGAGACAACGAGAGGGCAGTATCTGTGTATCAGCAGGGAACGTTGAACGGTTATCATTATAGGCTCCTCTCATTTGCCACTGGCTACGGATCTGTTCTGTGCAGCTGTAGAGGCACACACACACACACACACATACACACAAACGCACACTCTCGCGCGTGCGCCCAAGCACACATAAACAAGAAAAATTGATTACCACCTCTTCCTGATTGCAGCCGCTCTGTCTTCTAAATCTAAATTGCAACTCCAGACACAAAAGCAGCCCATGTAGCTGAAGCACACTAAATCAATCTCTCCCACTCTCCAGCTCCTCCACTGCCATATAAAAAGTACAACCTTTTGCAGAGATGTGAAAAGCCCCAGAATGTAAAATATGCAATGTAAGACACGGTTGTCTACATACTATGACCTTGTGCTTGAAGGGTGGAAAACTAAAGTTTACATTCAAGGCTCATGTATTTTCCTTGGAGAATTTTGGCTATATTTGAAGGGATGCAGATCAAAAGTGCTATTTCACCGGACGGCGTTAGATTATTATTATGGAGTTACGCTACTTGTGCACACAGTCTTTAATTACTTCGACATACACATACAGTATACACGTATCAGACTCTATTCAAGTGAGGGCCAAGCAGGTTGCAGCCTATCTGAGCTGACATCAAATGAGACAATCATTCATCCCTGTTGCAATCCAAACTCATCTGCCAAGCATGGCTTTGCAGTGAGGCCAGACTACATGGCATGAAGAATAAGCAAACACAGATGTGGAATGAAATGCAGATACCTTTTTTTTTTTTTTTCTTGTGCGAACAGCTTCAACACCATGATGCTCCTTTATATACACACCAGCAGAAATCCAGCAAGAACCCAATCTGTCTAATTGTCATCGACTTTACACTCTATTGATTTGAATTTTAAGTTGATCTAATTATACAATACGTTGCATTTCAAACAAAGACAAAGCAACTTAAAATTCAGTGATTAAACCCATTGAAGTTTATCAGCTGTTCAGCAAGCTCATATCTACTATATGGAAAGTTTTCACATCCGATACTTTGCGCTACAGACACATTCGTAACCACCAATACTACCTCCACCTATTTCAATAAATCCACCTGGCATTGGCTCCTCATTCACACCTCCAGCAGTGCCTCTTCACCACAGCACTGTCTGCACAGGGTTGCCTAGATTGTTTGTCACACGTTTCACAAACCATTCTTTAATGCGTCCTTATCCGTCACTCAGACAAGGCACTTAACATGTGAATGAATTCGAGACCTTGTCCTTAGCTGGGGCCATTATATGTAATGGTTGTCAGCTGTTTGGAATGCATTCCAGTGTTTCTCTGAAATGCTCTCATTTGTACCCTTGTCTGCTCTGCCTTTCAAGTGTAAGCAGGAGCACTCTTAGTTATTCACTAGTGGATATTGGAAAAGTTGCCAGTCCAATGGACCTCTGTGATTTACCCTATTCTTAAAATATATGTTAGTATGAAACAACTGAGACTGAGAGGTGTCATCGACAGAGAGAGAATATCATTATCTGCGAGGGCCCTCACCAGTTAGCCTTGCATGACGCCCGG
The DNA here is from genome assembly GCA_900302745.1 of Parablennius parvicornis. NCBI lineage: Eukaryota > Metazoa > Chordata > Actinopteri > Blenniiformes > Blenniidae > Parablennius > Parablennius parvicornis. The sequence goes on along the minus strand of OMNM01001965.1, from coordinate 3,187 downwards.
ATCCGTTCCGTCTTGAAAGAGTCCTCATCCTCAAGCGTCAACAAGGACGGCGCTTCTGCCAGGAATCTCACAGTGTTTCCTCCATTTGAGTGGCAATTTCATTCTTTTTTTCATTAACGGTGCGCTGTTCTGACATACCTCAACAATCTCTGCTGAGAATGTGTTCTCAAAAAGCCTCTTTAAATGAACCACATGCCTAAGTGTCTCGGTAAGTAAGGTACAAGAATGATAGCAGAGCCGCGCGAGTGTGCCGTTGTGATACAAAGTCATTTTGGGAAACACTTTACATACAGTACTCAAACTCCAGAGGAGACGACTAACGAATAAGGAGCTATGCGTAATGAATTCAGATGGATAAATCTAAATACTGCAGCTCACTTGATATGCAGTATCAGGCGGAGGCGCATCAACTATGCAGCAGATAATTATTAACGCAAGCATATTAAAATAAAAAAAAAAGGAAATCATAGCTTGGAGGAGATAATCTTTCCTTAGGAAATGTTATGCAGCACTGATAAGAAGCAGATGACCACCTTCAGTTCATGGATAGAAGATTAAGGTTTACAATATATGTGGCTGAGAGGAGCAGCATAAACTACAGAAAAGGAGCTCACCAGTTAAGATACAATTATGATATGAATAATAGTAAGCTGTCATATCTCGCTGGGAATTGAAATATTTCTGGAAAGCTCAGCTGAATATGAAGTGAGTGCATGAAAGGTGAATGTATCTACCTATGTAACAATGACAAGAGCCACGCTGAGCTCCAAGCTCATATTGAGTGAAATAACTATACAAATAGAGCATGTGCAAGAAGATGAATTGTCCAAGAGTACAGAATGACCACATGCAAGAGATATCAGACAGATGCACCTTCCAAACATGAGTATTCACGTCCCATCGCTATCCAAGGCATCGTTATGCAAAAAGTAATAATGCACAGCTACACAATAACTGCTGATGTAATTATAAACTCAGCGAGTGCATCAGAATTAATTCTTCAGGTGGGTGGTGGCAGAAACTGAAAGAACAAAATCAAGAAGTATTTCCACAAGTATACCTGCAGGAGAACAATAGTTACAGAAATAATTCAAATAAATAAAAACAGATTTGCTAATAGTTTTTTGATATTGGTAAGCACACAAGAAGCACTGAGTCCAGAACAGGCTTATAGTGTGTTTGCAACCAACAGCTGACGTGATGACCGACCGGGCCGGGAGGAAGGAGTCTCACTTAAACACAGTTTTTCATGCACAGGCAGATACAGGAGATACCGGCAATGCAGAGCTCTGTGAGCGGCAGCAACATGAGCTTACTGATCGTCTGCTGCAGAAGAGCAATGATGCAGACCCATTCTGGAGGAACCACAATCCACTTTACTGGCCCAGTATAGTCACAGATATGAAGGATTGCGCCAGTTCACACACGTCGTGCAGCAAACTGAAGACATCCGTCTGAACAAATTCATTTAATGTTTATAAATCCCTTAACAACAATTAATTTCTATATGTATTAATAGTAATGAGGGTGAATTTGCCACTAATGGTTTATAGATCTTTTATGTGCAACTAATAAGAATATACAAAATTTATTACAAGCCATCAGCAAAATTCCATAAATGTTAATCAGTCTTTTAGTTTTCCACGTCTGTATCTACTGCTTGTGAATGTATTCTTGCTCCAGATGCCCTGCAGCTTTCTTTTTTCTTTTTTTTCATAGAGTAGGTGGTAAAACAGCACATCCTAGGGGTCTTTATAATGAATCATTATATCCTTAATAAAGGACGACACAACAGAAAATGGTACCCAGATTGCTATTAGTTATAACAGGCTCAACCGGTTGACAGAACAGTCGATGATACTTTAATGAAACCAGGCTATTTAAAAAAAAAAAAAAAAAAAAGTATTATGTTGTGTCATTTTAGAACCAGCAAGTGGAGTCGTCTGTTCAAAATAGGTCTATTAGCTTCTAATTGATCAGCTTTAGCATTTAGTTGAACACATTAGTACCAGAGCTGAATAAATGTCACCGTGGTTAGCTCTGTGTAGAGTTGGGGAAAAGGTGTTATGATAAATAAAATAAGTAACACACTCCTGCAAAGGTTTAGGGTGTGAAGCTGTTATTCTGTAAGTCCATTTATGTGTGGCGAGGCCTGTCTTTGTCTCCGGACATGCTCAGTTGTTCTTCAGGTACTCAGGTTTCTCCCGTCGCTTCAAAGACATACATGTCAGTTTAGGTTTTAATGATTTCGTAAACTGGTATGTTCTATATAATTATTCAGGATTTTTTGAGATTTCATCAGATGATCGAAGAACTGTGTCATTCAGTGAGCATATACAGTGTAATCCACACACAAAACATCCACACACAAACAAAGCCCCACCCCACCCCTTTTTTTATGAGTCATACTCATACATTTATTTTAACGACAATCAAAGATTGAGAAATTGCTGCATAACCAGGGACATGTACTACACAAACACCCAAAGCCTGTATTTTAATGCTTTGTTGTGATTCGATGACAAAGGGCAGGCAAAAAATATATATATATATTTTTGCACGCAAAAAGTACTATCTCTTTCTCTTGGTGCGCTTGTTTGTTTCCACTCCACGGACCCATAAGATCAATAAAATGCTGTTGCAATTATTACCATCAGCAACCATTTGGAATGATTGGATTTGCTCCAAAGGCTGAAAAATAGACTTGGGCTGTATCATATGGTCGACTTCGCACTGCTGTAAATCCGTAATTGGATAAATTGCAGGCTAAGAAAGCCATTTTCCTGCAGGGGAATAAAAAAAAGGAGAAAAAATGTGCCAATGTCAGTTCAGGTTTTTCTCTGCACAAAAAATCATTACTGCATGAAATAGCCCTTACAGCACAGGGCAGCTGCATAAAATAATAGTGTGATCATGATATCAAAGCCAGTGTCTCACACAGGACCAATGAGTTCCTCCATTTAAATGCTTAACCACACAGAGAGTTTAAAAACCCAGCAGATTAGAAGAGACAGTCAACATGGGTAAGTCACTGGAGGGGTAGATTTGGGCAGACTATGCTAAATGTTTTGCACACTAAAGGTTTTCTCCTGGGCCCCGAGCACATGCACGCTGAACAGAAGAGATCCACCGTGGCAGGAAAAATAAAAACACAGAAGTTCAAGGGAGGCTTTGTATCAGAGGAAAG
>OMNM01001964.1:25422-38221 GCA_900302745.1 Parablennius parvicornis | reverse complement strand
CTGGAATGCCAGGACCCTATTATTTTTGCTATGTTTTTTATTATTATTATTATTATTATTATTATTATTATTATTATTATTATTATTATTTTTATTATTATTATTATTATTATTATTATTATTGTTGTTGTTGTTGTTGTTTTTGTTGCTACTATTATTATCATTATTATTATTACACCACTACTACGTACTACACTACTATAGTAGAGTAACGTTACGACACCTGGGTGATGTTTTACGGCGGTGTTCCGTAATACACAGAGCTTAACCGCGTTGCCAGATTTGGTAACATTCCGCACAAATATGCATGTTTTTAACAGGCTTGTTTAGAATAAGATCGCATTGGTAGGGTCGGTTAATCTTTTTGTGACACATTAACAAATTTCTAAAGAACAATACAAGTACAAAAAAGAAGAAAATAATTTATATTATATAGCTAAAATTACAAAGCTGAAAATTGTTTGTTATATCTGGCAGCCCCGCTGAGCGGACCTCTAACTTGTGGCTGCAGATGTGCAGCTCAGGATTAACCGAGCAAACACAGACTGGTAAAATACGTATTAACCTCATAATGTGCATGCTTAACGAGCATCTGCTGTGTGTATGAGTTTTTATCTTCCATTTTTTAAAAACATTTCTGTCGCTTCATGCGCGCTCACGGCTTGGTGACGCCTGCGTGCGTAATTAACAATAATAACGCTCCAGAATGTCTGGTTATCTATCATCAAATTTCTCAGACAGTTTGTTATTGCTGGGTAAACTGTTTGTGCACGCTTGGATTGTGTGATAAATGTGTGAAATGCTTCAGGAAAGTCTCCGATGTGCCCTGCACGCTATTTCAGGCCCTGTTTTCTGTAGCATGTGTGTGTTTTCTTCAGATGGGAATTGCAGAGCGTCATGAAAGAGATTGACTCTGAGGGGGCAGACAATGATGATCAATGGTAAGGATGATATAAATCCTCCCTTACATGTAATAAAGTTTCAATATTGGATGATTATAGGCTCATCATACTTTGATCTCTGCCTGGCCCAGCAACACGATACTTGAATTTACCTCAAACATGCCTTATAATTTAAATCCTCTCTATGGGTGGGGAAGTCAGTTTTATAACAAGTAAATAAGTAAAATGTGTTCATATAGGTCCGTTCCCTGATAACCACAACAAACTACTTTAATAGCAAAACGATGTAAAAACAGGAATAAAATCAGCAGTAACAATAAGTATTTGTAGTAAAACTGCTAAAACAAGAGAGTAACACCTACGATTTAGAGAGGCAATGTATACAAAAACAATAATTAATGTTTTTGTTGGCCAGACCTGCAAGTTCTGTTTGGGGCTTAAGGGTGAAGCAGGTCAGCAATAATCCAGGGCGTTTGACCATGCAAAGCCTTAAAAGTAAACACCAGTGTTTCAAAATGAACACGTAAAGTGATGTGGAGATTACTGTAAGCATGTAAAATAATCTCTAATTCTACCTTGGAAACCATACCTATTACTGTAACTGACATGTTGCGCAAATGGGAAAAAAACAGGATGAAATGACACACCTAGATTACCAAGGCAGAGTTTTACTTAAAGGCCCATTAACAAGGTTTATAAACAATATAAACTAGTGTTGCAGTTAAGACCACCTAGCCCGATACAGAATCAAGACCAAGGCCAGAGTATGCCAAGACCAAAACTCCACTACTACTAAGGCTGTTCTGAAGAATTACAACAACAAATCTTTGTCTTGTTTTAGTTCAAAGAAATTGAAGTCGATACAATATTGTATTTGGTTCGCGAGTTTAAGAAAAATTTGAGATTAACGTTGAAAAAAAAGTAAAATTTTACATTAAACCATTTTAAACAAATCCTCCTGGTTTGAGATACAGTAAAGCATGAACTTGCCATGTTTATTTCAAATTATAAAACTAAAGATGGAACAAATGATCCAACTTCCTCCTCTTTTAATAATGAAGGTTATTTTTTCTGTACAGTTTTTGCACTCAATTTTATCCGGTGGGCCAGATGTTAACATGACCTTGGCAAGAACTCACTCACATGCTTTATTATACAAAAAAAATAACTTAAACATCTCTGGAATGAACTAGTAATAATGTATTTGTATAGAAAATAACTTTCTTTTAAAGGTCTACTGGGAAATATTGAATAAGCTCTGAAAATGGTTTTTCAGAGCTGCAAACGTTATTGCAGATTTATTGGAATCTATTTATGCTGTGCAAAATCAAAACGACAGAATCTGAGAAAGAGAGAACGCAGCTACTGATCACAATTAACTCATGAAAGTTAACTCACTAAAAGACTTTTATTTCCTGATTATTTCATACTCTTTTGCCACAGAGCAGAAGTCAAAAGTGTAAAAGAAAATCAAGGGAAAACGGGTAAATTGGGACCAAGAGAAAGAGCACTGTTCTCTCAAAGCCATTAAACTAATATACTTATTTTTCACTTATTTATTACATTGTTATGGCCACAGTCATTGACATTTACAGTTATTATTGTGCAGCCTCACTACAAATCTTTCGTACTAATCCATGACTAAAAAGTTTCATTTATTGTGTGTGTGTTATTTTTTGGCTTTTTTTTAACACATGCATCTACAGAGTTGCACCATAACATGATGAAAGGACAGTAAAAACAAGAGCGGAATTTGCAGTATTTTGCAGTGTGTGTTTACAAACCTAACCTCATGCTATGGCTATGGTGCTAATGCCGAATTGACTTCAATGCAGCTTTCTCTCTTTCACTGCTGTCTGGGATGAAGCCACAGGTTTTTATATTTGCTACTCTTATTACAACATTGTAATCCGCCCAAGCAGTTTCTTATATAGTAAGATTGTAGTTAGTGTCTTCTATGTAATTATTATTTTTCACACGCGGGTCACACATTTGACACCTCTGAGTTACACCACCTAATTTAGTTTCCTACTTTTAAAATCATAAGCCACAATCTAATTTATTATTTGAAAGTTTCACCTGTATTTTGTAAGTTCTTTTAACTCAATATTCCTTCTTTATCAAATATGTTTCTACAGGACATTTTAAATCAATCAGCTTGTAAATGCAATGGAAAATCTAGTAGTTTTAATCATATTTGAAACTAGTATTTTGGAATTTCACTACTATCTACAATTCTAAAGAAGAAAACTTCAGTAGTCCCCTGGGGGGAAGTTGTTTAAGCTGTCCGCAAAAACAATAAATGTTCCCGCAGAGATGATTGTGTTATATTAGGCCATTGATTACAAGTTAAACTTTAAGTGAAGCCAGAATTTTTGCAGAAGACCCTGTGACTGCAGGCTAAATCCGGTGACAAATAATGACTCAACCCTCCACTCAATATGTGTGGCTGCGCCTCAGCGGGCTGAGGCAGTTGACTTCCGATCCCATTGTCGGTGGTTCAATTCCTCATCTTGCCCCGTCAATATGTCGGCGTGTGTCCAGACGAGAACTCCCAAGTAGCACCCGTCGGTTTATGGATGTGATTTATTGTATCAAGCCTTTTTACATTTGCTGAAGCTTGGTATTTATCGCTCTCTCTTTTTTTTTAAAGGGTTGTGGGTGAGAGTGGTGAAGAGGAGGCTGCAATGAGGCGAAGTTTCTCTGTAGAAGACCTCCTCGATGAAGTGGAGAAGATCTGTTACGATGCCTCTGGGACTTCGAAGGTCAGTCACAAATACCTCGAGCTAAAACCGTCCGTCATCAATATACCACACACTGAAATCTCAAGTGAAATAACCTTGAATTAGTACAGTAAGGATCAATAAGGTGACGTGAATAAGTCTATTTGTCTGTTTTTTGTGGCAGCTGTTAGTGGGAGGAATGTATGAGTCAACAATTGAACACTTTGGATAAGTGTGAGGATTTCTAATTCAGAACTTCTCCCAAACTTCAACTCTTGTGGATTGTTCCTGGTCTGCCTGGGTCAGCATCTATCAGAGTTGATCCAGGAATGGAAAATTAGGAAGATAGGAGCTCATTAATGCATGTGGGGAATTGGTGGGAAACTGTGACAATGAGTAGTTTGTTGAGTAGAGAAGAAACAAAAAGGGATCGTACAGTAATACATGAGTGTGTAAGAAGCCTGTTATAGATCGGTAAGGTGAAGGTGGTTCAAACAAGTTTATGCTCTGATCAGAGAGTTGATTTTTTTATAAAACGAAGAAAAGAGACAACATTTAGAAGAATAAATAAATGTTTATTTATCTTGTATATCCTGGAGGAGTCTGACCCAGACTGTTTTACAGCTTTTTGGAAATTTAAAAAAAAAAAGTTTAATCTTCAAGAATATTATGCATATTTAAAACAATGAAAAAAAACATCCATCATCTGTTTATTTGAAGTGCATTTCTGTAAATGTGGTAGAGTAGCAGGTGAAATATTCCAGATAGATAGATAGATATAACCTTATATAGATAGATAGATAGATAGATAGATAGATAGATAGATAGATAGATAGATAGATAGATAGATAGATAGATAGATAGATAGATAGATAGATAGATAGATAGATAGATAGATAGATAGATAGATAGATAGATAGATAAAAATAATCCATTCATCTTATATATCACATAATGTAATTTAAGCTCGCTGGAGCTGATTCCACCTGTCTATGCCCCCACAGTAAGCTGGGCGTTTTCGTCATTAATTAACCTGAAATGCAGATTTTGACTGTTGCAGGAAACAAGACAATTCGGAGAATACCCATGCCCGCACAGGGAGAACATGCACACTCCACACAGAAAAGCCCAAGCTGATTCTCACTAAGAGGCAAGAATAGGAACCAGGACACCACTCTGCAGTAGTGCCATACTGTACCTCATTAGATATATAGCTCACCTGTTTCAATTTGTACATCTCCTCCTGGGGGTTTCCTCTGCTCTCCTCCATGCCATCACTACCAACAGGTTGTACAAGCCTGCTAGAGGGCATCAGAAACCTTGGTTTTTTTGAGGGCTTTTCCGAAGCTAACTGCGCTGGCGGTTTGGCTAAAGCCAGGTTAGAAAAGGGGTTGATTGAAGCCAAAGGTGAAGGCTTCGGAGAGGAGGATGACAGGAGGGATTTCTTGGGGCAACAGAGGGCGAGAGGCTGAGAAGGGGGAGAGAACGAGCCGTGCCTTCGTGAGGACAATGAAGGTACATGCTTCGCTGAAGGTACGTGTTCTGATGCGTCGGAGGAGAAGGCGTTGGATGAGGACGTGAAGGTTTGAAGAGACGCTTTACTCTGGGATCGGTCAAGGCGGCCGCTGTGGACTGCCACTCCTGTGGTCTGTATCACACTGATGTGTGGCTTGTTCTCCTCCTTTGAGATCCTGGGGCTCTGGAGAAACCGTGACGCGGAGCGAGGCAGGCCAGCAGGACGAGAGCAGGTCTGGATGTGATAAGTGGAAGTCAAAGGAACGCTGTCACAATGACGGTCTCGAGCTGCATTTCTATCAGCGAGGCGAGGTCTCTTCTTTTCACTCTCGCTCTGTCCCGGCCACTGAGTAGGAGGATGAGGAAAACAGAGAGAAGACAGAATGTCATGTCAGCTCCTGCTGGGAAAGCCTCACAGTGGCAGCTTTGTCAGCTCGCACATACATTCAGCTTGCCGCCCACCAGTGGATCTGCTTTTAACAAACCGACTAACAATTACTGAACAGAGACAAGTTCGAGACTTTTTACTTATTTTTCAAAAAAAAAAAAAAAAAAAAAAATAGAAAACTTCTCAGAAAAGTTTTTTCTCTTTAATTTGTCTTTTACTCTTTATAGTACGCCTGCAGTTGTCACACACAAATAAGCTAAACATTCTATGTGCCATTATGTGGAGTGAAACTCTGAAAGACTTATATATAGACAATATTCATACAAAAAATGGTGCTTGTGTCAAAGATTTGCTGGATGGAAATTGTATTTTCTTGTTTTCTTGAGTTTATAGGTCGTTGATCATAAATTCAAAATTTAAACCGACTTCAAATAGAAATCGTATATAATAGTCATAAATTGTATCTTCAATACACAAAGATATTGTTTACTAAGGCCCCATATCTAAACTTAAATATGCATAAAGAAACAATATGGTAATATACTATAAAATAAACAATAATTTGACACATTGACATAATTGTGTTTATATAAGATTAAATCTTTGGTGATATATTATTAAACACTTATTGTTGTGTCTATAAAACTACAATTGTCACTGTTTGTGTTCATCTATCAATAAATGATTATAAATATTTCAGCTGACTTTTAGAATTCATCAAAACTTTGTGCTGAATATTTAAAATTGGACATCTTCACTACAAAATACAACAGGGACACTCACTGTGGCTTTCCTTTTCCCAGCTCTCTCTTTCTCTGAGTCCGAGTCTTCACTGTCGCTGCTCTGATCGACATCATCATCATCATCATCATCATCATCATCATCATCATCATCTTCTTCTTCCCCCATGTTGTCACTGCTGCTTTCCTCGCTGTCAGTGGAGCTTTCCGTCAGAGACCCTGATTGGCTGCCACTCATGCTGGACGTCTCCGCTCGTCTTTCGCGGGGTTTCTTAGTGAAAACAAAATGTGAACTCACACAATTACACCCCACAGGACAAAAGTTATGATCTTCTTTTAACAGAACAGCGCAATTAGTGAACTTGGCAAAAATATCAACCTTCTCCTCAGTTCTCCGATTGGTCTTCAGACATAGACGTCCCAGCTCACAGCCGCTCGTTTGACGCTGACTACCGTCGGCTTGAGTTTCTTCGTTTTTCACCTCCGCTGGAAATAAACTGGTCCTCACGACCGCGTGTGCCGCAGAACTGGATGCACTCCTGCCATTTACTGCTCCATTCACACCTACACAGGTTGACATTGTGCATTTCTTTTTTAAATAGCCACTCTTCAGACCAATCTATAAAAGTCAAACACAGCCCACACTAAAGACAAAAGATTAATTATATTTAAGAATAGTAACTATTTTAGAAGCATTTTAAAAGTAAATCTCAAAATGTTGATCGTCATTATTATAGAACAAGGCACAAAACAAATCTTATGGAATTATTGTTTTTAAAAAAAACGTCACATTTAGGGCCACATCTTTTACCTGACGTGCATGACTGATGTAAATCAGCTGCACTGTGTCTCTGCAAGCTTGATAGGAATGCAGGATGCAGCCCGAGAAGAGAAGGAAAGATGGCCGCTGCTCCTCTGGTGAGTACTTCAGGTGAACGCCACCAATCTGAAGAGTAACACGATACTTAAGTCAGACATCATTTCATGCGTTCATTAAGATATGCTGAGAGCCCAAATCGTGGACAGAAAAAAAAAAAAAAACAACCTTTGAGTTACAGTCAATTATCAACTGTCTCACCTGGAATTGTGGGGAACTGTGAGTGAGCAGCCATGGCAGACAAACCCAGACTTCCGAGGCCTCCAAACTCTGAGCGGGCTGTGTAGAGCCCAAAGGCTGGGTGACTCGTCAGGTTAAAACCATCAGACGAGCCAGATATATTCACATGTTCGTCTGTGGTCGTCTGTGGCAAATCCTCTGGAGAACAAAGAATATTATTATTAAAGAAAAAACAAGAAAATCAATCAACAACACAATTAATCTGGCAATTTAGCAGAGTTATTTTTATATTTGGATATTATGAAATAAATGAGTTTTTCAGGTGTCTGCTGAAACAAAGCCTTGGCTTTGTGTGCTGTGCCTTATTCAGAGGCAACTATAGAAGTACAAAGACATCACTGAAGACACCAATATTGGATCCAACTCTCTGACTCTTTTTAATACAATCGGAGGTGGTGCATTAAAAGGAAGCTTCTGATATAAGCTTGCAGAGTGAGAGCAGTTAAGCAGCCAGCGAAAGTATGAAAGTATGAGTGTAATTCTGTTCAAAGGAGAGCTGCTATCAGTGGGTATGTGATAGCCCCTTTTTTTTTTTTCCTCCCTTACTTCCCCACAGGGGGATAAGAAATCTTTGAAAGAACTCAATTTACTTGATACTCATAACAGCGATGCGACTACAGAGGTGCCAATGTGCTTTCAGCATTTAGCGTTCAGTCCAAAATAAATTATCTGGGAAATTTCAGTGCACGTTTGATGTGAGGACATGAAAATGAATAATGTATGAGAATGTCTCTGTGTTCGTCACTGTGACAGCATGACAAAAAAAACAAAACAAAAACAAACAAAAAAATACTTTTAGGGCATCTTATCATGAAAAAGGAAAAAATATATAATTACAAAAGCATGGTATGTAAATGTGCACGTTATTTTGTGGTCAGGGGTAATCTGACAGCTTATGCGTCACTACAGCTCGATGCATAATGGCTCTTTGGCCACAATTAGTATTCAGAGAAAAACAGGGGATGTCGGTGGCTGCATGCACAGTGTGTGGCTGACAGACATGTCAAATCACACAAGATAAACTGGAGCTAAAGGTTGTCAAAAGAAATCCACAAGGGCATACAAAGCCCTTTAATTGTTGGCATTTATTAATTCAACAGCCTTTTCAGTCCGATCAAAACTGTCAGTGCCATGTTAAGAATGGAGGAAGATGTCTTTGACTTGTAAAGATTTATCTCGGCGATTTCAGAAAATGCAGTTGGATAGTTGGATAGCTTCGAAGGTTTGTCAGGAAATGTAGCCATAGAGTGAAGAATAATTGTCAAGTTTGTTAATGACATTTACATGTAGAAACAAAGTCTGTTGTGTGGGTGACTCTGCATGCTTAATAGTTTATAGGACTTTCTGCAAAGTGTGACCAAAATAGTCAAATGTGAGTGAAACAATCAAACATAATGACCTGAAAATGATTCACACGTTTAGTTCGATTAGAGCTCGAGTCCTGCTTAATGTGTTTCTCAGTTAAGTCTAATGAGATAATAATACTCAAGTGTTTACATACCACAGGCGGTGAGATGAGAACCCATTTCAGGACTATGGGCTGGACTGTGTTTGGTGGCGAGTGTTTGAGGAGGGGCCGGGGAGGAGCCGGTTGAAGAGGAGGCCATGTCAAGGGAGGAAGAGGCCGGTGACGGGGGCGGGGACTCCAGCCACCCTGCAGACTCCATGTCTGTATAGAGTCTGATGGAAAAAAGAAATAAAAAAATACTCAGTGGCCACATCTCTCTGCGAAGCCTTTTGAAAGACAAATATATGAATGACGTATGACATCATCTAATCTACCACAAAGAAACTAAAGAGAATTGATCTAATAAAGCGAGTACTGTGCAGCAAGAGTTTGTTACATGCTGAAATATTAAAAATAATAATCATCAACATCATGATTTTGATTTATTTAAACTTTGATTAGCCAGAATCTCTCAGATATACATACTGAACATCAGCAGCAGCAGCATAACGTTAAACATATATCATAATCAATTTTATTTTCAAATAAATTATTTGTCATTCTGAACTGCCATTCTATGGAATGCAATTTTAGTATGTCATTTTATTTTACAAGAAAAATACAATCCAATACTAAGTTGTGACATTTATAGTATAGCATAAATTCAGTTGCTTAGTATTTATTTTAATGCTACATACCCCCTGTTTAAGTCTCTTATTTGCCAAATAAGTGAAGCCAAAACCACTCTAACAAATGTATACAGAATTAAATTAATTGGCATTTCTCCAATTTTCCCCAATTGACATTATTATAGTGTTTCTTTATGGTTTCCCCCGACATGTTGTACTGATCTAATTCAACCATGAAAGGCTTGGACCCGCCCCCGTGATCACTGGAATGACCCCAAAAAGGTTCCCAGGCCCCAGGTTGGGAACCAATAATGTAAACTAAAGCCAGCAGTTGTCTGATGAGTGACTGCTTGTGTCACAATGTAACACTGCTTTCGACATCAAAATGAGTCTTTATAATAGAAATCCTCAAATTTATGGTATAGAACGCCATGAAGACACACAATATGCATGTTAAATCAGAGCAGGAATGCAGAAATAGCATGCACTCATCAGACACTCACACATGGACATTAATCACTCTGGTTGTGAGAAATCCTTCACATCAAAAGGTCTCTGCAGCTCCCTAATGTGAAACTGGTGCCAAGGAAACCGCAACGACTCAGTGAGGGCATCAATAATGCAATCTTCAGCCTTAAAAATACATATTCATTTTTCTTTTCATAACCTTTACATTACGTCAACACAAATACACAAAAGAGGAGGAATATTAGTCATTTCCTTTGAATTCTTGTTATTTTGTCTATCAGCCATCATCTATCATCACTACAGTACCCTCATTACCAGTACCACGTTTTCTGGATTTTCTATACAAACTAATTATAACACCTGTGTTTCGCAGCCTGCCTTTGTTAAGGCATTTCACATTGCACCAACAATTTCTAGATCTCCCTGGTGATTCTCCTCTGCACAGGCAAACAGGCGCATCTGATTAATTTGAGGAGACAAAGCCACCCTCTGAATATCAAGCGTCATCCCTCACCGGGAACCGCACTGATGAGACATAAATGACACGAGAGCTGCAGCCGTGCTTCACTGGAAAGGAGCGCACATCCTGCTGAGCCGGAGGTTGGACAGAACAAAAGGTGCTTTCGGATCTAAAAAGGCCAAACTTAAAAAAAAAAAAAAATGTCATTAAATTAAAAGAAAAGCAGAATTGTGCCCAGGCGACATTGAACCTCACTTTTTGTTCTGAGATATCTATGATGATATTGATAATATGTGAACCTTATGTGAACATACACCCAGTATGATCTAAATTAAAGGTAAATGTGTTCCAAACTAATTCTGTTGAGATTATAGAGCTATACCTTATACATCCTTGTTTAACAGCAATATGCTTTGATGGTCATTGTTTTCTGATAGATAACCAAACGGACGTTTTGAGCAGCACCATAGCTGTGATTCCATGTGTCAGCTAGCCTTTCCTTTAGGAATCGTAAAAGCATCACAAACCCCCTTCAAGTTTAAAAAACAAATTAAAATGACAAAAACCAACATGTGATTTGATACTTAATAAAAAAGTACAGAGTCAACCCGTGTAGATATATGGAGATTTTAATAGTGCGCCTCGTAGTAAAATGGATTTGATGGATATATCCACAACCTCCTAGTGTAATGTACCATGATTGTGAGTGGTGAAAGCCATATTGCACTAAAACCAGCAGGGTAACACTCATATGAAGGCTCATATAACCCAAATGAGTCAGACTGAATCACGGTCACGTTCGTATATATGAGCTCACAAACACAACATCGCTTGTAAAGTATCTGTTAACAGACAAACAATGAGCTTATCAACAGAATGGAGTTGTAATGAGACCAAGCAAAAAAAAACAAAAAAAAAAAAAAAAAAACATCAATCATTTAAATGTACACTGCAAAAGCTATTCGCATCAAAACCAATATTAAAATCTACCAAGTGGTGTGATGATGAAGTATCGTAAACATTCAAATCCAAACTCTTTGAGTTTTTAACGACAACTGAATAAATGACAAAGCACTGACCATTTCTGTATATTGAGTTTTCTCGAGTGGGAAAAAAAAAAAAAACCATACTGTGTTGAATACCCTTTACTGAAGGTCCTGTGTGTACAGAACACATCTCAGCATGTAGTTGGGGCACTGGGCAGATGGAGAGGAAAATCCTTCGTTACATTACTGCCAGTCCATCATAGGGCAGGCTCACACCAACAGATTATTTTAGTGTCTCCGAGTACAGACAGACTCATCAAACTCCAAACAGAATGAGCCCCAGGAACAAACAGAGCAACTCCCCGCTGTGAAGAAGGCAAAGCGAACCAACTCTGCTGACATGTTGCCTTGGATACAAAAAAAAAAAAAAAAAAAAAAACTGTCAAGTGAAAATGATCCACTTGGCTTCAAAGCAAAGCTCATCAAGCCAGAGCTTTAAAATGAAGTGTCCATTTAATTATTCTTTTTGCATATTTTATTTCTACCCTTAACTTGGAACAACACTTTAACGCTGTTGGAATGTTACTTGCTGTCAGTTAACGATTACATTTTGCTCAATATTTTTGCTTGACAGTTCGGTTGCAACCAACCTGCCAAACTATACCTCTAGTTTTATAGCTGAAGATCAGTGGATTCTTATCGTTAGCTTTCATAAGACTGTCCATGTTTTGTTTGTTTTTTTCATTTGTCTTTTGCCTGCATATGTAGTAATGATTTCTGTCTTGAAGAAAAATTACAACTTCATCCGCTGTCTCAAAAACTTGTGCTTAGTGAACTCACAGCAGCATCATGCAAGACTTCCAGTTGAGTGAGTGGTTTAGGAAAGTTGAAATGAGATGTGTCAGAAACGTGAACATGTCAACATGAGAGCAGGCAGCTTTTACTGTGGAACTCCTCAAAAAATTGTTGCAGCTGGAAACTTCCATTTTTCTGCTCCATCCAACTACCACGTGCCACTTCTGCCGATAAAAGCAGGGGACATTTCTTGTCAAGATGTACAAACAGAAGTCAATACAGTTCCAAATATGTCAAACCTGTCATTTAAATCGATAGCGTGTGTCTTTGAGAGCCATGAGCTGCGTCTCTCACCCTGTGCTGTTTTGTTTTTGGGGCACACCCAAGCGTCTCCCTCCTTGTTCATGTTGTGTTTTAACAAATAACAGATGGCTGATGCTAACAACGATAATCCGCTAACAGAGTCATCAGCATGGATCAGCACTATTCTGACTGCACACACGGCGTCTTCTCAGCTAATGGAAGGTGCACACACACACACACACACACACACACACACACACACACTTGAGAAAAGGAGGCAATATATCACCTTAACGCTGTTTACTCAGACAGAGAGCTGAATTACT
>OMNM01001964.1:9573-22840 GCA_900302745.1 Parablennius parvicornis | reverse complement strand
AGGAAAACAATTCCATGCATCTTCCAATCAAATGCTATTAATCTTTTGTTGTTCGCTTAGAACCTGCCACTCACGTTTTGTTATTTTTATTATTATTGTTAATGCATTGCCAGAGCAGGATATTACACAGTAGTAAACTAGGCTTATCATAATTAAGTCATCTGTAAAAATGAGTTATAGTATATTTGTTTGGAGCCTGAACGCTGCCGCCTTTTAGGATGTGCAGTGTTGTCCTTCTGCGGAAAGATGGAAAATAAACACAACAGTGTCACACACACACACACACACACACACACACACACACACTTCATCAATACAATGTTAGAATGTCCACTATGTAATAATTAGCTGAGGGTATTTGTAACTAAGGGTATTTGTTTAAGATAAATTTAGAGGATATGTGTGCTCACTGGGAGTGACTGCTGTGATGTGAACCCCAAAGTTCATGAGTTAATGTACTTCCATTGATAAAACAATACCGTAAGTATAATGCAACAGTTTTTAATTTGTACCACTTGTAGAACAAATAGACAGAAATGTTTGGATTTCAGCAAAGAATAATGACTACATAATTGTCTTTTGCTAAATATCTTTTGGGTTATTTTGAACATGTGAATCACCAAAATAAAAAATTGGACCACAGAAGGATTTAATTATTTTGCACTCCATCACCTTTTAAATTCAGTTACCACCAGACAGCAAGGTTGTAATGCCCGACTCAAAATCTTTCAAGACATTTAGCTGCTGAATGTGTCAGTTTAATAATACATATAGGACTAAGAAAGGTGTGAATTTGCATATAAACAAGATTTTTTTTTTTTTTTTAAACAGTTGGAATATAAATGAAGCACAATCCTCTGACAGGACACACAGCTCCAAATCACACAAGAGACAAAAGCTAATACTAAAGTTATTTATCATTCTGCACCTTTAAATAAAGCCCAGCAGAGCAAAGGTAATCTAATACAATACATTCCACTGTAAGAAATATCCTCATGACATTATGATTATTGTATATTTATGTGTAAGACAAACAAACACGAGGAGAAGAAGTGGAGGGTGGCAGTTAATCACTATGTGGGTGGGAGGTGTGGTGTCGTCTCGTGACGGGGTCACACTGGAAGACTGTGCAGATACAGAGTCCAAGGCTCTGTCAGTTTTGAAGGTTTGACACGTCAGTGTCTTTTAGCTGATCAAGGAAAATGACATTCACGTATAAAAGAGCTGCCAGAGGTTTTAACCCATTAAACCCCAACCGTCAGTGTCCAGGATGAAATAAAAGGCAGATGGGGATCAAGGTAAACATCGCCATCCCAGCGCTTTCATTCCCATCTCCTCTCAGTCTCCAAGGAGCACGACATAAATCACATGGCAACCATAATGGGAAGAGGGACTGCAGTGTGCCAAATGAAGCAATAAAACAGATCCTCAGTGTCCCTTTCAAGGCATTAGTGACACGGCGTCCATATGTCCACTGCTTTATTGAAGCAGATGATGCTGCTTACATTCAGACAAACATCTGTGTGCGCGCTCTCAATGTCCAAAATCAAGGTCACACGTATATACACAGTTTATTTGAGGAACAAGAACTGCAACCTTAGAATTTGACAGCATTATGTTAAAACGAGATACACTGAAGCCCTTTAGATAGGAACACATTCTAACAATGGCAAGACGTAAAAGTATATTAAAAACAGTCAGTTGTGACGAGGAAAAAACGATGAGCTCATACTCCCAGAAGTGTTATGGCACAGGCTGGGCTCTGTTTTCTCTTTTTCTCTGTGTTTCTCAGTGAGTGCGGCTGCTTCGTGGGCTTCTGATTGCACTCACCCACATCTCATCAGCACTTGTATTTAAGGTCCAGACAGACAACCACTCATCACTTCATTGTTTCGGTACTTCAGCATTTGGCCAGATTAGGAATCAGCTAAAAGTTGTGCTCAGGAGAAGAGCTTTCAAAACCTTGTTGCTTGCCGTTTTGTTGAGTTTTTTTTTGTACCTGGTAACCAGTCCACCAGGCTCTCTCTACCGGTTCCAGCCAGATATTGCTTATATTTACCTTCCTCATTGCGTTTGCTCCTGCCAGCTGAACGTGTTTGTTAATGTAAAGCACTTTCAATTGCATGGTTGCTGAAATGTGTTGCACCAAAAACAAAATTGCCTTGCTCCGTTTACCCCCAGCAGTCTGGAGTCTATTCGACAAAGAAAACAAAAAAAACAAAAAAAACAAAAACAAACGTGGAACTTCTGAAACCAACCTTGTCTAATTCAAGCATAGGAAACCATCTAACACACAAGTCCCTTTAAATCACATCAGTCTGGAATAGCATTAGGTCACTGCAAAAACACAGTTTCAGTGGAATCATGATTGGGGTAATAATAAGTTGGGCTTTAGGGTTTTTTGTGTGAAGTTTGCATGTTCTGCCACTCTGGTTTCCTCCAAATGTCCAAAAACAATGCATTTTAATTGGCGACTTTAAATTCCCTGTGATGTGTGAGGTTGTGTGTCTCTCTCTGTGCTCTGTGATGGAGCGACAACCTGTCCATGGTGGACCCGGCCTTCCAGGACCTTGTGACCTTGAGTTGCATCGAGATGATAGAGAGGATTCAAGGAGTAACATGTCATGGGGAAACATGTCATCTGACCGGACCCTGAGTCTGAAACTAAGCAATGATTCCTCTTCTGACATGGCTTGATTTATTTGTTACTGCAGTGTTACGGCAATCTGGTCGAGTCAGGATTTAAAACAAAACATTAATTTTCATGCTGTATAGCAAGACGTCCACTCTCAGTCTCTTTTAATAGTCTTTCAACTGTTTGTGCATTACAGTATACACCTGTCCACCATCTGCCACTTGGCTGATTGCTTTTTCATGTCGCCATTTGGAAACCATCAGAAACTATGAACTCCTCAGAGTCACCAATTCAGGAAAGTTGTCCCCCACCTCGTTTTGTCTTTTCTTTTTTGTAAGCTAATCTGGTAGAAGAAAATTAATTGAACAGGGACTGACTTCAGACTAAATGTAATTCAGCCCGGGGCCTTTATGAACACTGGCAACAGGTAACATGTAGATTTTCTAAAAGACATTTAGTTTATATATTCAGATAGTGTTTTTCTTCACATCCGCACAGTGTAGTTTATGTTTTAGAATATATACAGCATATCCTGAACAACACAAATGATAAATACTTACAATACATCATTCACGCTACACTTATCACATCTGTAAACACGGCTGTTTTATAACTATTTTGCACATTTGATAGTGTTGAATTTAGCTGTATTTCAGATTAAAAGAAATGTTGACCACCCCTCTACTTCACAGAAATACAAATCCAGTTTTCTATTTTGCTTTCACAGTAAGGCTGGGAGGTCTGATAAACGTGTCTACATTTTTCTGGCGGATATTCTAGTTTTGGTTTGACTTGTTTTAGCTTAATTCTAGATGTCAAATACAAAAGATTGCGCCCTTTTAAAGTAAATAGTTTTGTGTCGATTTACATACATAATATTTCCAAATGCAAAAGTGAGAAATTAAAAGATATAATTTACTTTCGACAAGTATAACAGGTTGTTTTTTTGTTTTTTTTTTAAATTAATACCGACAATATTCAGTGCAAATACTCAAGTAAACAATTCTGATTTTTACAAATGTTACAATTAGCAAATAAATAACATTAAATATTCTACATATTACATTTTACACAGGGGAACCCACAGGATCATTTTTTTTCTATGATGGCTTCTACAAACGTACATCTAAAGTACAATCAACGACACTGGAGTCTTAATGTTTCATCCGTTCATGTTACTCTTTCGAAATTAGAATTAAAAAAACGAACATTTTGATACGACTGTGGTGAAGGCCACTTGTACATCTCATGTTCAGTCTTTGAAAATGAAAACAGAACAATGCCATGTATATTTTGTCAGTTTAATATTGTGACGTCGGTGAGCAAAGATATATAAAATAGAGTTGTAAGAAATTCAAATATTTATATTAAACTGACGCCCCAAATTTGATCAGACTAGATGATTTTTTTTGTAAGTTATATCAGGCTAATTATGAGAATACACCCAACACTCAAATAAAGCTATGCACTTTATTCCTTAATGGTCTGTCAATTGTTCACGATGCTCTCAAAATAAAAGGTTTTCTGTGCGGAAGGAGCACAAGAGCAACAGACAGTCCCTGTTGACACTCTGCTTCTCTGAGCCATTAAATCAAAGGTTATCACAGACCGAGGTGTTGAAGGAAAATACCCTTTATAGCAATAAGTCTGGCTACTCACAGCCCTTTGTCCTTGGCACTGGGATGTGACCAGGATTCACACAATAATTTCAGCAAAGTGATAAGGAAAGGTTATAAAATTAAACAGGGCATTTCATTATTTCAAATATGCTGTGGAGAAAAAAAAAACACAGGACAATGACTTTGACAGTAGAAAAAAAAAAACATGGCTTAGTTTTATAGTACTCAAAAACACCTGAAAATTCATTGGAGAGTTAAATCTAAGCGCAGTGAACACGCAGCTGTGGGCTTCAATGGATTTCCAAGAGTCACTTGGGATACTCAAGACTATTTTTATTTTGATGAATGTGCAAGGAAAATAACTAATTTCCTGTCTGCCTCTGAGCCATCTTCACAAGAGGAGCTACAGTTCTTCTTTTCTGCTAAATTAATATTTCCATCACTACTACGGACTGTGTCCATCTTTGTCGTGCAAACAGGATCCGTGGCACTAGTGTATGATAATGCTAAACATCAGCGTTAAACAAGGAGGCATTTGATACACTGTTAACTCATAACAAAGCTTGGTGTGAAATTGATTCAAGGACAGGGTGAGACTGTGTGCACTTAATCCCAATGGTTATGAGCAGAATTCCACTCAAAACTAAAGTCAAAAGTAGTGCCAAGGTTGTAAGAAAGGAGCGATAATGTGGTGTTAATGTAGCATCACTTCAGCTTCAGCTCCAGAAGAGCAAGTTCAAGGACGCAACTCAAGAGAATCACACGGCCACAGCTGGGCTGGAAGATGTAATCCTACTGTTTCCCAGAGGGGCAGAAACAAGAACACCAACAGAGTATTACTTGAATCTTTTGTCCTCTAAAAAGTTAAACACACACCCATGATGCACACACCCCCTGCATAGATGAATTGGCACAAGTGGTAAAGATTGGAGAGAGAGTGTATTGAGCTCAGGAAATAGAGATAAATGAGAAAAAATTTGAAAATTATGATGATTTGGCAGTAAAATAATTCAAAACCAACAAACGAGCGAATATCCCATCATATAAGTATTTTTGTTGTTTGTTGTACTGTTTATTTATGGCAGAGCATGTCATCATCACAAAACAACACACTATTTTCACATATTGCATGTCTTCGTTCTATCGTGTGGCCTTAACCAAAACATAAATAAAATTCTGGTAATAGTAAATATAAAAGAAGATTGGGGAGCAAGAAGCTACTAAGGTGATCCTTTGTTCACATGAACAATCTAAAAATGTGAACTCAAGTTGCAGCATTTGCAAAAGTTTGAGCAGTGTTATAAAAAAAACACTTGAGTGCTTCATTAGGGCTGGACTGGGTTGTTGGGAGTTATAACAGAGTTTCATTAAGAACTATCAGCTAATGAAACCTCAAAGAAGAGAACATGCATACACACACACACACACACACACACACACACACAAATCCCCTGCATGTAATTTTCACCATCAGTGAGGAGAAAACACAAGATCTTGAGGAAAACAAATGCAGAAAGGCTAATCAAAACTCAGAATGTTATTGAAAAAGGACCTGAATGAGAGTTTAGCTGACACAGGAATAGTAATAGTCATTGTATTGTGTATCCATGCGTAAACAAAGTTATCAAAGAGACTCCATACTGACCACATCAGTAAAGACGGCATATAGACTAAACATCAGCTTGTCTTTTGAGAACCAAGTTAAGATGTTTAAATTGCCAAGCGCTGTATCACAGGGCAACCCACAACCGAGTTTCTACAATTAAAAGCTTGCTGAAGTTTCATGTTTAAAAAAAACCCAACTTGTAATTTGTGCAAATGTAAGGCTTATGTAAATATTTCATCCTGTTAGCAACAAGCTCAAAAACAATTCTGAAACGATCATAAGAGAGTTTGAAAGCCTTTTGATAACCCAGAAGCAAGTGACAAACTGAAGGCAGGGCTTTTTGAGCTCAACACAGTTTACGTTGGTAAAACAGGCACTCGGAGCTCTGCTGCTTTTTAGCAGCCTTATTTTTTTGGGACGACTTTAAAGCCAATCCACTTAAGACATGCACAAATCTTTACCCTTATCTTCCCAGAGTTAATTTGTATAGCCAGTAACTGGGGAATACTTATTCTAATCAAACTACTGCAAAGCCTGAAGTCTGAGATTGCGACAGACACGGTAACCGTACTCTGGTTGTATTAGGAGTTTAAATTCTATAAGAAATATCGTAAAACATATTGTAAACAGTAGTCCACATTAATAAGGAAAAAGCAAAACAAAAAACACATTGTCTAGCTGTCTGCAGCTCTTTTGTTTATAAATCTTATTAAAATCACCTCTGTCCTAAATACGAGTACTCAGTTAATTATTATATTGTCAAATATAAAAAAAAAGATGTTATTTGTACATGAATGTTGGGAAAATGAGATGTTAAAAATAAAAATCTATTTAAAAGGTCAGAAATGAAGATTTGAGAAAGGACAAGAAAATATAAACACCGATTTTAGTCCTCATTAGAAGAGAAACTGTAGCAGATATTTTTCAAGAATAAAAATATTACATACCTATGTAGAAGGGGGAAAAAACACACAGAGGCTTACAAATCAAACTCCTGTGTGTGTGAATCTTGACTGGCACTGCAAACTAAAAGCTGTAAAGGAGTATGGATCATGGCCTGAAAAGGTAGTGGGCAAAGGTGCGTGGCATTAGCAGCAAGCAGTGGTACTTAAAGTGAGCGCATGACATTCAAAAAGCCTTTTTTTTTTTTTTTTTTTTTTTTTCTTAAGCAGACATTATATATCCAAATGTGGAGCACGCTGTTGTGTACTCAGGAGGATAAAATGGAATAGAAATAAGCAGCTGATGCCCCCAATTACCACGAACTTGACGGATAGCTCAACACGCTACCATTTGTCTTCCCGCATGTTGTGGAAAATATTAACTGATATATTAACAGATCAAAAACAACAGAAGACATCACAACCAAAAGATTTTTTTATTTGATTCTAATTGAATATAAATGCAAGCATACAATTTTTCAGTGTTATAAACAAAACCATTTGGAACAAATAGCACAATATATTGAATGAATAAAGATCAATGCGATACGTAAATGGCATTTTAATAATAAATCAGAATCTCCAGGAGGGAGACGATGCCTTTTTTTCCCCCTAAATATGCCACTCAGATCCAAAAAATGTCCTCCTGAATATTCAGACTACATGAATACAATATTCATTTTACTGCAGGAAGACAGACAATGCATAACAATGAGATCTGCTAATGAAATCAACCATCAAGCTGAAATACATACATATTAAACTGGTGTCTCAATGTCATTTGCTTTTTGCATCGTTTGTTCATTTTCCCTCATTTTTCCCCAGGTTCAGTCAATATTTTATCCTGACTTGTTTACAGCCAAGAACAATGAGCCCATATCACAGTTTTATTCCGTGCCTCTGTTATCAGTGTAATGAGAAGAGCCATTACCAAATTAATGTCATTTGCATAAACATTATAATCATTACAAACATTTCCACTTTGGCAAATTATATATTTTGAGTCAAACCGTGTTGCTGAAAACCACTTGCAACATTAATGTCATGCAGAATGTCTATACTCGGGAGGAATCCCTCCCATTAAGCATGTTGTTTAACTCACCAGGATCTCAGTTGATATTTTTGTTTGTTAATTGAGGCCGTGGGCTAAAAGTAAAAATAAATAATTAAATAGATCAAAAACTGAGGGGATAATTAAATAAAACTAAGAGATGCAAGTACTTGTATCATTAAGTCCAGCCGGTTGCAGGTTTGTACAGTAAAGGTGAAAGAAATAGGCCCAAATAAAATCGATTCGTTTTTTTCTGAAAACATACATCGTTTAATACGTGCGAGTCCAATTTCCAGTTTGTTTGTACGACTGTGATCCAGCGATGACAAGGTGCGCTTGTTCACCTCCTCATTAACGCTCAAACAAACCCGTTTGGTAATTACACCTGCAATTTCTCGGCGAAAAAAACAATTGACATTTAAATCCATTTCCACTCGCCTTGTAAACAATGAAAGCGAGATAACCGATCGTGTGCCCGGGGATCTCTGCGAGCGACAGAAGGTCACCGCCCGCCAGCAGAGCCGATAGGAGAAATGTGTTGATGCTCCGTAGCTGCCATTTTTCTTCCCTGACGGAAGACTCCATCTGCCACCGAGCCATTTGCAGCCTCCGAGTGAGAATATCAATGATTTCCTCCCATTCCCCGACTCAGCATTCACCTTGACGTCGCCTCTGAGCCCGTCTGAGAGCTGACGCCACAGATCCTCGGCCTGCAGACCCAGGAGGTGCCAACAATACTCTCATCCAGCTAAGTGGTGTTGATGCCGCCCTAGAAACCATCTTCATTTTTATTAGCACTGATAATATTTGAGTGTTTCGAGGTGGATCTATTGATGGGGCACATTTCTAGCTCACTTCTGAACGGAACAGATAAGGTTTCCACGCATCAAGCGTGACACGGTGGCACAGATGTTTACAGTGGAAGGCGTTATCTGAAACACTCAGCAGGATATTTCACGACGTTGGCGTGTGGCGATGAGGGCTGATAATCTGTCACCCAATAAACACGCCATGTCGACATTGAGGGAACAGCAGACAACACGGACAATCGGTTTCACGACTGTCTTTAAACATTTCCTTGACATCTTCTTTTTTTTCTTCTAATTATAGCACAAAAAAAAAAAAAAAAGAATGAAAAATAAAGTGAATTTGCAAGCGACTTGTAAAAATCATTTGCTGATAGAAATTTACTGTAGTGGTCAAAATGTAAACAGCTGAGCCGGTTCATCGTTTCCAAAAGTTCCAAATTCATTCTACAGGATCGTTTTTATTGGCAGATGAAAGCGTTTCTCTATTCTGTAACACCGTCTAATCAGTTGTTTCCTGCATCCATTGCAAAAGTCAGTCCATTACAATAGTGCTCACTACAGAAACCTTGCAGTAATTACATTTTCCAGCCCCAAATAAATGTTGCACAGTTTCCTTAAATGTGTGTACATTACAAAAAGGTTGTAACTGTCTGGAGGACTGCTTAAAGCAAAACAGTTCTGCAGCTCATAAGCAGACTGGTTCCAGTGTCGTGGTAGATCCGGAGACTAGAGGTGAGAGCTACATACTGTACAGTGGCTTTGATGAATGTTAAAATGAACTACTAAAACATAGTCTGTGTAGCTTCAATCAAATGTTTTGTTTTAAAAAGGTAAATACATTTCGTTATAGGCTAAGAAAGCTTTTCATAGCGCTGAAAACAGCAAAAAGAAAACCTTACAACGAGCTGGGATTGATTGTTGATGCATTACTGTGTGCGAGTGGGAACCGATTTCATGCATCCATCACAGATCACATTAGAGCTGCTCTGTTAGGATCAATCACAACAGCAGCAAACAAGGGATCTCAGATGAAACGTGAAGGAGAATTTGTCTCTGTGAGCTCAACACCAATGTTAATATTTCCCCTATAACTTAACTTAATGTTAAAACATTAAAAGGAAAAAATAGACACGTATATATTTGGGAAATACGGCAAACCCGTCAGCCACCTGGGCCCCATGACAGTGAGGAAATCAAGAGAATGTGGCAAGAAACAGCAACATGAATCGCTTCAGCGATCAATGACAATTACTGGATGCCGCTCAGTTCAAAGACCATTCAAAACAGGATAATTGAGTGCAGATACAAAGGGAGGGTGACACCGGGAAAACCATTCACAGGATGAAAGATTAGAACTGCATCGGATCAAAATCTGCCAAAGAATACGCAGCCGCTTCAGGATCTGTGTTACATTTCAGACGAGTCTCGGACGGACCCTTCCAGCAGCCCTGACTGTATTCCATGTGCCATCTCTGTGGATTTACTACAAAACACAATTGATTAGATGCAGCCTTAAAGATCATAAAGTAAATTATGAAATCCCTGGTATCTGATTTTTTTTTTCTTTCTTGTCTTTCTTTTAAACAGCATAAAATGTTTTAGTACGCAATGTTCCGAAAACGCTTCGAAACTACAGGAACAGAGAAATGAACTAGGAAATTGACTGAATTCTCCTCAATATCGATAGATCTTTAATCAGAAAGCAGTATGTTTCATGGTTTTGATAAGCGACTGATCCAGTTCTTCTCTAATATTTCACACTGGGGAAGAAACATTCAGACTAAAAGCGAACCAGTCGTATTGCTCGCGTCAAGCATCTATTTTGAACTGATTTATAAATTCTCACCGACCAGATCGCCAGCGGGCTGTATTGTACATTACTCTGAGTTGTTGCAAGTTCTCTTTGTACGTACTGTTTTCCTAATTGCTCATTAGATGTTGAGGGAACCGCTATAAATTCCTGACTGGGATCAGTGGAACGTCCAGTATTTAACATGGTGATCAATAATCTTGCATGCTAAATGATGTGGGTGTTGAAAACCGCCACAAATAATCATATAATGCACCTTACACTGAGGTGATGTATGTGTCTGATTTATCAATTCACTCAATTTCTACATATATGTTTCCATCTAGCAACAAAAAGAAGAATTCCTACTGTGTTGACCTTTGCATACAGTGTTTTAAATATGTGTATGTAGTAAATTTTAATCTAGTTTTGTGTCCTTATTTATATTTATTTAACTATTGACTTTTCTGTTGTTGTCTTCCTGAAACCAGCATGTACATGCTGGTGTTATTTCAGTGTGTTTTTAGTACAACGTCACATTGTAGCAGCAATCTTCTGCTCACTATTGTGGCGAAGTCACTACATAGACCCCGCTCTAAGAAGGGACACCATCAGGGGAATAATATACGAGTGAAGGAAAGGTCTTTTGATCTGCGCCCATGTCGTCCATTTTCCTCGAGACGACTACAGAACAGACCAAATTACAGTTCATATTATACCACTAAGCCCCCACACACACCCTTTCATTTAAAGCTAGGTAAGCAGCAGCTATAGCATTAATAGTCACATCAATAATGTAATGGGAATGGACAAAATACCTAAGTAGATAATATCACTCCAATTACGGCTCCTCCATCGACATGAATGAAAAATGGTGAAAAAGCTTCTTCAGCTCAAAATCAATGCAAACTGCACCCTCATAAATTAATGTATAGTTTTTAAAAAAAAAACAACCTGAATATTATGTATAATCAGTGAAGTGTAACGCACAATAAATCAGACAATGAGACAATAAATGTGAGCGACATTATGGGGAAATAGATTTCAGAAGCAGTTTATTCATTCATCATCCTAATGCAAAGCAACCATTGTTTTAACTCCTGGCTCTTGCTAGTACGGAAACTCTTAATGAAACTTAATGTTGGCCCTGCAGATAAACTAAAGGATCCCGATAAGCGCTCTAATAAATCCTGGAGGAGTTCTGCTACATGCGCAGATGAAAGGCGAGTGCTTAGCTTCAGATGATGATGGGATTCCTGTGGCGAGGCTCATTTTGCCGTTGCCATTTCAGCTCAGCTTGTCTGCAGTGTTGCAGATGACCCATGTCTTTTCAGGGTCACTCGCATAAAGAGTTCGGAGTCGTTTCCTCCAAACCAGAGGGTGGCCGCGTTCATGTCATGAATTTCATGACAGAATTTGAACAGTATTTCCTTAAAAAGCAGCCACCCACTGTTCCAGTGTTGGAGGAGAAGTAAACGAGCTAAAGGAGAGGCTTCTTCATAAGGATTTTTTAACGTTGTAAACGTGACCACACATCACTCTAGAAAAAAGAACTTTGGAATCTTCAAAGCACAGAATGGCAAACATGACTAACTATGAACAGCTGAAGTATCCAAACACTAGCTGTATGAGAGCGTCTTCAGTTCTGCTGCTCCGCACCTGGAAACAGACAACACAACAACCTCATTCAGCATTGTTCTCATCTCACTGCTCCATTTAAAGGAAATTACAAATGGCAATGGTATATACAGCAAACGAGTCATGGACATTTGTTAGAGAGCTTGCCATTATCACAAAGTCCTTAAAGAGATTGGATGATTGGAATTTACCACACAATTTAGACTGTATGCGATATAAAGTAGATAAACAAGAGAAACTAGAGGTTTGACTTTCGAGAATAATGTGTGAATGCTGAAGGTTGAATTTTTAACTCTGTAAACGTGACCACACATCCCTCTCGAAAAAAAAAGAAGCTTTGAACCTCGAAGAATTATTTAAGAATGACAAGACCAACACAGTGGTGTAGCAGTTAGCACTCTTTTTGAGACTCAGGGCTTTTCTGTCTGGAGTTTGCATGTTCTCTCTGTGCACATTTGGTTTTTCACCAGTTTCCATTGCCGACATTGATGAAGCAGTGATGAAGGTGGACGGATGGCGAAACAAATGTTTCTTATCTGCGTCCATTTCAAATTCCAACTGTCTCAAACTGTTGATTTAGCATAAGAGTCAACAAATATTCAATGTAGCATCACAGCACCTCATCAATTTTCTGCTAAAGCCAAAAAGTACCATCAAAATTTAACTAAACTCAAAAGAAACTAGATTAACTATCCTTATTTACTACAACTCTTCTGACAGAGTGGCTCAAACTGCTGGAAACTAAATGTGATACACCCACCACCTCTTTCTTGAGGCAACAAATCATTTCTACATGAGGCCACTACTCTGTATGTGGAATAGCCTGAAACAAATTTTAAAACAAAAGACCAAACAATGGCTCCAATCCCGCCAATTACCCTTATTTGGTTCGCAGTAATTTATCTTAAAATACCCCATAGTCCCAAAAAGTTTTCTTTTGTCCCCCAAGAGATTTCAATATGCTCTGAAGCCTTAGCACTAATTCTAAGAAAGATAGGAATTAATTAGATACACACAAAATGAGAGCAAAGCGCAAAGCAGCACAAACTAATTTCATAAAGGAGGACTTTGTTAAATCTCAACCTAATTGGAATATTCTAATCCTATAGCTAAATAAGAGTCTGAAATTGTGTTCGGTGCAGCGCTGCGTTTGTATTCATTCAGGTACCCCCCCCCCCC
>OMNM01001963.1:0-14477 GCA_900302745.1 Parablennius parvicornis | reverse complement strand
GAATTCACCGTTTCCCAGGGTGGCTGTTTTTGGAGCTCATCTGTGTGTGCGTGTGTGTGTGTGTGTGTGTGTGTGTGTGTGTGTGTGTGTGTGTGTGTGTGTATGCGTGTGTGTGTGCGCCCTAGCCATCTGTATGAGCATGTCATTAACACAGTCTATATGTTATGCTTCATCTGGAACTAATTTATCTAATTGATCTGATGATTGTGTGGTGCCCCAAAATTCAGAGTGATTCATGTGTGTGAGTGTCTGCATGCTCTGAGCAGCCTCACATCATATTGCATTACTCTGACAGTGCACTAAGCCTAATGTCTCTGCACATTTGATCTCATGTGCATGTGTCTTTTCTGGACTTCAAGAGGCTGAGCACATGCCAAACTATATGTAACCACTTCCCACCCAGCTTTCTGGGTTTGACCACAGTTGACCAAGGTCATCTCACAGTCACACATGAACATTCACGCGCACGACCAACCCTGTCATGCACTCGGTGCAAGTGTGTGTGTGTGTGTGTGTGTGTGCTGCCGTACTACAGTATAGCCAGACGTGTGCATTTAACCCGTAGTCAGGGGCAGAAACTGGGTGTAAGAAACGCCAAGTCATATTTTCCGAAACCCACCCGCCCACACCCTGCACATGGGTGCGCATGCACGCATACACACACATGCACACACACGCCCTCATACAGAGCCATACCGTGCAGACGCATATGACCACAGTCACAAACAGACTTTCTTTCCAGTGTGTGAACTCACATCTGTTTCCTGACAACAATAATAGCTACAGATCAGGCGGGCCGGAGCCCAGCTCACAGGTGTCTACTGTTTGAATGCGAGGAAACAAAGCTGATGATGACCAAGAAGTGTCACAAGAGAAAACACTATTTTTACGAGGCAAAGAACGGCCTGACTACACACTTTCTCGTGCGTGTAACAACACTGCTGTGTTACTAGGTGTTTCAACTTTTTCATTATAGTTAATTAAAAGGACAGTGATTTTCCACTACTGCTTGGCTTGCATGATTTCTGCAGCACAGGACAGGCCTATCTTTGTCTTCACATCAGCTGAGATACAGTCGGTCTCCTTCCCACAGACATTAATGATGTTCAAACTTCCTGTGGTGTTTTTTTTTGTGTCAGATTGATACTGATATAAGCTGTGGTTAACATAGGGTTGACTCACAATGCGAGTGTGAAGGCTAACCATAATCAGGTTGGCCTCAAGCAGAAGGCTGTGAGCACTTCCTCTCACAAACAGCCATTCACCTGCAAACCACACAGAAAAATGAAGACGGATTGAAATAATTGTTAGTCAAGTCTGTACCTCAGGATTTTGAGACAGCAACTGTTATTTGTATCACAAATCAATCTTTTACACAAATTTAAATGTCTAACAGCATTGAAAGTAAAGCTATGAGGTTGCTTACTGTGAGAAGCACATCCTTGCTCGATGGCTGTAACCAAAAATGTGCTTTTCTTGTTTTTAAATGACTAATGATAAAGTCAGTGAATAGTTATTCTGAAAACCATTAAGCATTATATGATAAAAACAATAATTATTACAGTGAGAATCACCAATGGTTACCTACAGTTCTTAAGTATAACAAAAACAAGCAAATAAGAAACTAAGTGAAGATTCAAAAAAAGAGGACGAGATGAGGCTTTTGATGTTTTTTTGCAGACTCATACCAAGTCTACATGAAAGTGTGAAGACAGGTTATACAGTTTTATATCGACCACACACACGTCCCATACTGTAACCGTACCAACTCCTCCACATCTGCATGGTTTCACAAACACAAAATGCACTCTCTCCCTCACACACACACTCTGGCACGTGCAAATACACGCATACACTTAATAGCTTCAAAAAAAGGAAATAGTTGAGGACAGACAATGGACGTTATATAAATACTTTACTTTATCAGAAATTGTGATAGTTGTTTGAGATAATTAAATAATGGACAAATGTGAAAAATGATTAGATGATAAAAAAAAAAATTATGACATAACAGCACGGATGGCAACACCAAAAGAAAATAAATAACACAAATACTCCATAAATGATAAATTCAACAAAGAAACTTATATAAACCAGCTGCAGCAATGACATTACGAGAGTCAGCAGTGATTCATAGTTTGTAGCTATGTTGTTACATGACCATGCTATGATCACACAATCACAAGTCTTTGTAAAACACCTTGGTGAGCGGGTATCCCAGAAACCCTCTCTCTGGAGTCTCCAGGTCAATCTCATCACTGTCCTCTTCATTATTTTCCTGCCCCAGCTGCAGATAGCCCAGTTTCTTAAAGAAGGCCTCCCCCAGCTTGGAGGGGAACGGGACGTGTGCATACACCCGGTGTGCTCCAGTCTCTCTTTCTCTCTGCTCCAGACTCTGCACAAGCAGCCGACCGAGGCCTTCCCTGCGGTACCAGCAGCTCGTCACCACCCTGCAGATTCTCCTGATGCCGACTCGCGTCTCACACTCCCGGAAGATGCAGCCCAGGATCTCCCCTTCGCAGTCTGCCAACCAGACATGGCCTGCCGCCTGCTCCCTTTCGGGGGTGATGTTTTCTGCTGATGCCTCTTTGTCTTTGTCTTTAGCTCCAATTCTCCGCCTTGGCTGGAGTAGAGAATAAGTATTATATGGCTGCAATTCACTAGAGTTGAATAAAAATATTGCTCAAGATTCCAAACAATATGCAGCAAACCTTTTTGGTTACCGGAGTCTTTCCACTGATCCTGCAGTAGAGATTCTGCAGCGTCTCATCCTGCGTCCCTTTGTAGCTGCTGCCCACATAGTCCCAGTACGGTTTGCTGCTACCTAAAACCCCAGTTGACCGTGGCATGGTGATCTTGAGAAAGACAATCAGGAGGAAAACAGGGATGGCGAGGGCGAGGACGAAGGAGTGGACAAGGCAGCGCAGGACGGAGGAGAAAATGGCCAGAATGAAAAGGCAGAAGGGACGAGTGAGGATGTGGAGAATGAGACGGTTTTCTGTGCCTTCACAGCCCTCCTGGAAAGAGATGAGTCCAAGTTAGAAATATATACAGTATGTACATGCACAGGATGCATAAAACCCATAAGGATAACAAACTGTCAACTGGACCAAAGCTTTGCATGAGTAGGTTGTACCAACCTTAATGAGGGCTTTGACCACCTCAATGTCTTCCTCCTTCATCCTCCTTATCACCACCTGGTCTAGCTCCAGCTTCACCATGATCAGGCTTTGAGCTCAGCCACCACTGTTTCTAGTCCAGCATCCACGACTTAGAGCTCACTGGAAGCAGGAGGAAAGTGTAACGTTTTTCACAATACCCTGGACGCCAACGTCACAAAGACCATGAAATTGACAGGAAACTCCAGAAAATGGAAGCCCACTGAACACTCTGTCGCCACACTGTATAGTATACTATATATAATATACTCTTGGTGTCAACATCTCTACTGACCATACCTGGACTATATGTATTTGTAGCAGAGACTGTAGGAAGCTGAGGCAAGTTTACCCCCTTCATCTGTACTGATTGACTTCCATCAGTCAGCCATGAAGACATTTTCTGACCTGCTGCTACTCCAGCTGTACAAAGGAGAACACGAAGGACCTGCAGCGGGTGGCGAGGGTGGTATAGCAGAATAAATCATGAGCAGATCACTGCCACCCCTCAGACCTACAGCAGGTAGTGACTGTACAAAGTAAGAGACATTTACTTATTGGTCTCCAGAAATGATAGATTCTTTAAAACCTCAACCAATAGATCTTAGACCAAACTCTGCCACCTATGAACATTGATTCTGATTTCCAATCTTGCATTTCTTTCCAGTAGTGTGTAGATCATAATATGTGAGCTGATAGACTAAAAGTTAAAGTTGTGCAGCCCTCACCAGAGTTATGCAGTGCAGCGGTCATATTATTGCAATATAGCTTTGATTTCCAATGATCCAGCAGTGTAACAACACACCCACGCGTTGCTCCAAACAACAGAGACAGATGGGGATTAGGTGGATTTGTTGCATGTGTGTAATCGTTATTCATCGCTGTCACATCACATGTAGCTCAAGCTTCACGTTTAATATCGATGATCAAAGGTGCAACCCTTGGTTCAAATCCTTATATGGTTCTATTTCTAAGTGCTGCGGTCTCCAGGCAGATATAAACCCACCCAGTCCTCCTCTCAGCAACCAGCTCCGCTTACCTCCTGCACAGTGCGGCTCAGTTCAAGCAGAAAGACGACAAATAAACCTTATTCTGTGTCCGTTTAAACGCCGTTTGCGTTCAGCACGTTTTGAGTGGAGTAACATGAGCCGACTTTTGGCGAAAGAAGCGAAATTCTCGAATCGAACGTACTCTGTAACCGTGTCCCGTAACAAGTCTCGAATGTCAATTTACGCCAATTGCGTAGAGAACGTCCGCACTGCGCAAACGTTGCGTGAATGGCAAACGCAACGTAAAAGGCGCTTTCTACGTGCGATGACCTGATTGTACAGCGTAGAAATACAGATGACAAAAAAAAAATTAAAAAAGAAAAACAAAACACATGTCCAAGGCATTTCACATAGGAGAATCAAAAACAACCAAATGGCAACCTCGGGACGAGAAATACGTTCATAAACAAGATAATAGTTTGTTTTTATGAAATATTGTAATAACGTAATTATTATAACTTGGAAATCACTTACCTCATCTTCCACGGTTATTGAAGTAATCACTGTTTGATTACAAATCACTTTGAGACAGCTTCTGATTTAAAGATTTGCTCCATCCATTTACCCATCTTCAACGAATCAGACAAAACTACACACTCATATTCATAAATGGCACCAAATTACATTAATTATTTATTAGCCTTTTATTATTTATTTATTAGCATATTTTGGACTGTAGAAATAAGGGGATGCCAATTACATCCTACCTGAGTGGCCAGAGTATTAACCACTACTAACCTTGGAAATTGTGTCCCCACCCCCCAAAAAAAAAGAAAAAAAAAAAGAAGTAAATTCATCCCTATAAATGGCCCATAATTGTGAGCGTGTTGTAAAATAAAGACAACAGATCAATGTTATTAAGAGATTTATTAATAATTATTTACTATTTACTAATAATGTTATGAAGAAAGTAGGCCATGTACAATATTTATTCACAAAACCATATATTTACTTAATAAACAAACTGCCAATGACAGTATCATTCAAACTAATATGAATATTCTGAGGTCCATGTACAGCCTATTTGAATGTATAACATTTCTAGAAAGTGGCACCATGGCATTGCAACACAGTACTCCTCTAAATACGTGTTGTCTCCTTGGTTCAGGAGAACCTGACTGACTAAAGTGCTAACAAACAAACCCTCAAACAGTGGGGCAAAAACTCAAGTATGCGACATCAGTTTGAGAACTGCAACTCTTTAGAGTTTGATATCGCTCCATTTCTTAGGGTGTCTTCAGCTGATGGTTGTACCTCTGTATTGTCTGTAGTGTTGTTTTCCTTTACAGACCTTTCATTGGCTTCTGTTGGTACACTTTGATATTTCACCACACTACTTTGTGGGACCTCTCCATCTCCTCCTCTCTCCATCTGTTCCTCTCTTAAGCTGCTGGTGCTGACCTCAATAATAACGATTTCATCACCATTTTCCAGCTGAAATATGCCTTCCATGCTTCCCCCGTCAGTGACCGTGTCACTCGCAGCATTGCAACCTGCCCCTTGTTCTTCCATCATTCCCCCTTCGCCTTCTATCAGGGCTATCATTTGCATACCTTCAGCAGTTTCCTGTTCCATCTTGGCCTCGCCCCCAAGTTCAAACACCACCTCCTGCCCATCAAGTGGTACTAGTGTTTGGGTTTGTGTGCAGGAAAGCTGCAGGCTGTTGTCTTGTCCTTGGCTGAAGGTAGAACCGGATGGACCACTTTCCTGTGCTTCGGTGTGGAAGTGAAGGACATACGACTCTCCCCGGCCGCCCTCCCCTCCAGCCTGTGTCTCACCCTGTTTCCCTCTACCCCATTCTTGCAGAAGTGACATCATCCCCTCCTTATCGCCCCCCTTTTCTCCTCCACCTTGCCCATCAGTCTTGAACTGCAACACAAGTGACTTTCTCTCTCCACCCAGCCCTCCATCATCTGTCTCCCCAGATGCATTCCCTTCAAACTGCAACACGTACGACTCCCCACCCTGCTCGATATTCATCCCCTCCTTTGTCTGTCCCTCATCATCAAAACACAACACAAACTGTTTCCCAGTCATTCCTTCCCCTGTCCTCATTTGCTCCTCGGTGGTTTGAGGGTTTCTTTCCGGAGTAGCAGGATCCGATCCTGTGGCTACTGTGGTGGCTGGTGTAACCATGGCAACAGGTGTTGGGGGTCCTGAGCTGTCCACTGCGGGGACAACGCTGAAGGAAGTTGAGAGAGTGGAGACAGTGCTGCACGGTGTTAACAGAGGGCAGTTGGAAACAATGGATACGGGAGTCGTTGTCTTTGCGGCGGCGTTGGCAGCGGTGACCGTCAGGGAGCCACTGGTCACGTTACAGTTTGTTTCTGGAACAGCTCCACCTACAGCCTGACTGACGGGAGCTGTTGCAGATTTCTGGAGAGTGACTTTGGGTTTGCGACCCCGTCTGCCCCGTGCTGTCCGTGTGCTCTTCCCTAATATGGGCTTGGTGAATAGGGAGTTGGCTGAAAGATTTTGTGGTGGTGTGGCAACAGGAGTGTTTGAATTGTTGTTATTGTTAGTTATTATGATCCTGGTTGGCTGCTGTTGCTGTGATACACTTGGAAACTGAGCTATCTGAGTCTGTGTTTGGTTTAGGACCGGCTGGAATCCTTGGATAGTCTGAAGCACAGGGAGTGACTGAGGCTCTGGAGCCGGAGGAGGGTTATTTGCTGTGGGGACGAGAATTAAGCTGGACTGGCTGCCATTGTTAGAGGGGCACTGCAGGAGGAGAAAGTTTTGGGGCTGGGACAGAGGTGGTGGTGGAGGCGGAGGTGGAGGTGGAGGAGTTGGCGTAGGCGATGACAAAGGGATGAGCTGCAGACCGCTGGCAGTCTGAATCATGAAATAGTTCTGGGAGGAGTTTAGGGGAATATTAAGTGCTGGCTGGGAAACAATCAGGCTGCCATTGTTGCCCGAGGCTTCCAGAGTGATGGGGTTGAGCAGAGTCGTGGTGGTTGTGACCCCTCCAACGTTGGCTTTCACAGCCACGCCGTCTTTAATTCTGCCATCGGGGCCGGGGAGAGAAACGCCATTGCCGTGGGTGCGAATGTGCCTCTGCAAGTACGAGTGCATGACAAACTCCTTGGAGCAGTAGGGGCATTTGTAGTCCTTGCGTGAAGAGTGTGTGCGCTGATGAAGCTGAAGGTTGGAGGAGTGCGTGAAACTTTTGCTGCAGTGGGTGCACTGAAAAGGCCTTTCGCCAGAATGCGTACGTTCATGCTGCTCAAAGAGAAACAACAAGAGAAGAAAGGAACATTTCTGAAACAGTTCATGAAGTTGACATTTTAAGAGTAATCGAGTAAGAATTCGCACTGACCTGCTTCAGATTCGACGTCTGGGAGAAGGACTTGGAGCAGATGGAGCATATATGAGGCCGCAGCCCAGAGTGCATCTGGCTGTGGCGACGCAGGCAGCTGGTGTTCTTGAACGACTTGCCACACTCTTTACACACATATGGCCTCTCACCTGTGTGCTGACGCAAGTGGTACTGGTAGTGAGAGCTCCATTTAAAAGTGAGAGGGCAGTGGGGGCACTGGAAGGCTCTTACACCTGTATGTACCTGAGTGAGGTGGAGATACATACATTTAACAATACAGTTACTTCACATTTTTGGGCAATTTTTTCTTTTTGATTTTGACCTACGGGCGGTGCCTGCCTTAGTGCTTGTTATCATAACAATGTGTCATTTCAGTGCAAGAACATACAAGTATTACTTGCAAACATGAACATACTGTAGGGATAGTTATGGAAGGTCTGCTACAACTAATGCATATTATGATCACAACTATTTTTAGTTGACAGTTTGTACTGGCAGAGTATGCTATTTGCGTGGAGCAAAGGGACTTGTGTGCCTTTTTGAACAGCCTGATGTAAAAAGTAGGTGAAGGTTTGTAAACTGAAGCAAAGTAGACTTTTACGGCGACCTAAATCATGAAATGGAGCTTCTAAATGGGGATCTTCTCATTTGGGCATTAAACCTACAATAAATGAGAGTCTTACCCTCTGATGGATGGAAAGTAGAGATGATCTTTTGAAGCTCTTGCCACATTCGGTGCAGCGGTAG
Organism: Parablennius parvicornis; assembly: GCA_900302745.1. Lineage (NCBI taxonomy): Eukaryota > Metazoa > Chordata > Actinopteri > Blenniiformes > Blenniidae > Parablennius > Parablennius parvicornis. The sequence continues at coordinate 6,204 of OMNM01001963.1, read as the reverse complement.
GGTCTTTCTCCAGTGTGATCCCTCATGTGGTACTTTAACCCTGAAGAACCTTTGAAAGCTTTTCCGCACTCTGAACAGCGGTATGGCCTCTCTGGAAATGCGTGAATGGTGAAAAATTGCTTTTCAAATGCAGAATATATTGTCTTCCACTGAGCAGCATTATGACTTTGATATTCAGCACACCAGGTATAGTTTACGTGTAAGACAGAACACAATAGCAGAAAGCATGGATTACATTTCTTTCACATTCATTGATGTGCATCTGATCCGTACCTCCAACCGGAGTGCTCTTGGTGGATCCTGTCTTTTTCTGGCCTTTGGTCGGTTTGGTTGGCTGCTCATCTTGCTCCTCGCCGACAGTGATGATGTTGACGTGGATCTCCCTCTGGCCGTCCTGCTGCTTGTCCGCCTGGCTCGGGGAGGAGGGCAGGGGGAGAGACAGGGAGAGTGACGGAGGGCACACTATCTCAGCCTCTGCCTCGGCCAGGAGACGCTGCTCAGGAGTGTGGGAGTGTTGATGCGTGAGGAGCGAGGAGAGAAGAGGGAAGGAGCGGTCACAGGCGGAGCAGCTGAACTGGGAGCGGGACTGTGATGAAAGAGAGTGCATCTGCAGAGACAAGAGAGGGAACGTAGGAGATAGCACTCACTTCAAGATGAATAAATGTTCGTTCTGTTACCCAATGCACATTTCTGACAAGAGATGTAATGCATTGGAAGTAGAAAAGTTCAAACTTTTTCTTTCTCACCAGTGACACATGTCTATTGAGGCCTCCACTGGTCTTAAAGGTCTTATTGCAGTAGCCACATGACAGCCCTGCCCATGTGGTTCTGGCCTCTGGCTGAACGGTCTCTGAGCTCTGAGTCACTTCAGTGAAGCTCTGCAACAGGTCAAACTGGGCCTGGGTGGTGCTGACATTCTGCGGACAAACCAAAGAAAGCAACGCATAACATAAAATGTATACCTTCAAACTGAACTCAATCACCCCACTGTTTTATAAGAAGTGTAAACCAAATAAAGTGTCACTATAATGACAAATTGAATCCATGACACAGGTACAGACTACACAAACGAACATGGCCAGAGTGAATTATTATTTTTGTTTCACTCTGGGGATTACCAGTAGAGGCCCTGAGACTATCCTCCATTGACCCAGAGGCAGAAACATCTGTCAAAACTGACCAATGAAATATGTCAGTCTATAATTAAAATTATAAACAATTCGGATGCAGTTATGATTTTTTTCCATTTGACTTCTCTGACTGACTCACACTACATGTGTGCTCTATTGCCTGTTATGCACTCAATGGAATACATATGCATTTCGTACATCAGGCGTTGAAAGTTATATTAGCACTTCTGGCTGTTGACAGGAGACTTTCCTCCGAGTATTAAATACCTGCAAAATCAGAGAATGGCAAGACTCATATGTGAATCTTCAAGGCACAGACTGATGCATGGAATTGGAATTGATTACATTTTTCTGTGTTACATTGCTGATTTGACTATTATACTTTTTTTTTTTTTTTTTTTTAAAGCCAAGTAGTATCTAACAGCAGATAAGCTGTCACAAAGTCACTGTTTATTTACTAAACAGCAGCTCCGGAGCATCACATTACCTTCTTGCACAAGGAAATTTAACACCCTATTACACAAGAACCATTTGCTGGAAATTTTATTGTTTTTCTGTTTTCATTGCTGAGAAGCTACTTGTGCAGATGGCAACTTTTCGATGAGAATGACTCCCGAGAGTAATGCGAGAATGCTGTGGCTTGTGTGCAATACCACTTGTCAGTGGTGTGTGTTCGTCAAAGAATCATATATGCAGATTTTATGTTAAAAAAAAAAAAAAAAGTCCAATGTAAATGCTCAAGAGCCTTATAGTTGTCCTTCTCATCATATGGTAGTATATGGCCAATCACTCTTGGATTTAAGAAATGTGATTCATCAGATTGCGTTTCCATTCAAAAGAAACGTCAATACAAATATTACTGTAATCTGCCCCTATCATTGTTGTCGATCTATTCATGCATGTGCAGAAAAACTATTACTGTAACGCACATGGGCAGTACAAAATGTATCCGAAAAGTTGTGTTTTCTCTGTTTTGGGAGGATTATGAGAATGTTGAACCCCGGAAAATATTTCAAAAAGTGGCATTTTCTTAAGTTAATGATCAGCCAGAGCATAATGAAAGTCGACTTTTTCCACACGGAGCATCGTTGTGTCAACAGGAAACAAATGGTCTGCAAACTACGGGCCCATCCACAAGAGCCAAAATGGTCTATTTTCTTCCCCTCGTTCTTAAAAAGATTTTCGGTGGCCCTGTGAATGCGACAAAAAATCATGAAAAACGGAGACGACACGGAGAATACTCCTGTTCACCCTCGTTCTTAAAGCGACTCGCGTCAGTAGCTTCTGCAGCACGACTTGAAGCGTGTAGTCAGCCGTTGTTGTTGTTGTTCAGTGATGTCTGGAAGAGGTGGGATGATGACATCATCGTTTTACGCAAATGAGCGTCTTGCACATCCACACCTCAAAACCGAGGCTTGGTTTAAAAATTTCCCCACTCAGTTTTTGTGCTCTGCGTACGCCGCAGTGTGAGGATGATTGGCCGAAAATGATGCATGTTATATGAAATGGTGTTCTCGTGTGGACCGGCCCGAGGACTCTTCCAGCATTTGGTAAGTCCGCCAATACATGAGCAACGTGAACACTTCCCAGTGCACCTGGCTCTTAAGGGGACAGACAGATGTTGCAACCATGACATATGTCTGTCTGTCAACTGATATCTAATTGGCCAGAGAGATTTGAAGAAGGAAGTTGGAAAACTCAATGTTCATGTCATATATCTCTTTCTGAAAAGAAAATGGCTGAATCGACCCTTGGTTGGACAAAGCAGTGCAGCAGATGGAGGGAGGAACGGACATATTTGATTATATCACTTACTGTATTGTTGCCATCTGTTCCCCCTGCTAATCCAAGGAGCACTTCTGTAGTGTGTCCACCTTCAGCCACAGTGGTGGTTTCAACTACCTCCTCAAAGTCAGCCAGCAGGTGTCCAGCTCCCACCAGCCCGTCCCCGACCTCCATTCCCGATGCGTGCCCCGCCTCCCCACCGGCTCCGTGCTCCTCGGGAGCCATGTGAATGGCCTGGTGCTCCTCGAGCTCAGTCCGGGTGCCAAAAGTGTGGCTGCAGCTTCCGCAGCTGTAGAGCAGCACGCTGGCCCCAGTGTCTGTGCTCAGGTGAACTTCCGTCCCGATGGCCCTGGATCTGCATACATCCTCCCCAGAGGAGGTGAGGGTGAGCTGGGGGAGAAGACTTGGATTTTGGCCAGAGGAGGTGGTTGAAAGGAATACTTCTTCCATCCCCACCCCGACTCCATCAGTTCCTTCCTGGCTCACAAAACCCACCATGTCTGTCAACATTGACGATGTCACTTCCTCCGTCCCGACCACCACCTCCACTACCTCATTTCCCTTCCCCTGGTCCTCTCCCCTCTTCCCCTCCTTCCCCGTGACATTGGGGTTGGAGTGAGAGTTCTTGTGTAGGGCCAGGTTGGAGGAATGTGTGAAGCTGCGTCCACACTCCCCGCAGACGTAAGGCCTCTCGCCCGTGTGTATCCGCATGTGCTGCCTCAGGTTGGTGGACTGAGTGAAGGATTTGTTGCACACCGTGCAGGTGTAAGGCTTCAGGCCTAAATGGACATTCTTATGTCGCCGCAGACTGCTGGAGTTCTTGAAGGCTTTAGGGCAAGTGTCACACGGATACGGGCATTCTCCAGTGTGCTGGCGCAGGTGGTACTGGTAGTGAGAGCTCCATTTAAAGGTGAGGGGGCAATAGGGGCACAAGAAGGTACGCACGCCGGTGTGGACACTCTGGTGGACCTGGAGACGTAAACAGGCATTTCATTCAGTCTCCCTTGACAGCAGTTTCCATACAGACACTTTGTTTAGAACATAAGATGTTTTAAGAGCTCACCTGGAGCAGAGACGAGCGTTTGAAAGCTTTTCCACAGTCCTGACATTTATAGGGCTTCTCCCCTGAGTGAGACCTGCAAAAGATAAGTAAAAAATTCTTGTATGTAGTTACTAAATATGATGAAAAACAATCAGAGGGCAGACAATATTATTTTGCATTACAGATATTCAGAACTAATGTGGTAGTGGATGGGAAGGCGAAAAGCATCGCAAAGCAAGAAATTGCAGGATTGGTATCTGCAGAAAACCAAATAAAACAAGAAGAATTTTATCAACTTGAAATCATATTCAAAGATTATTAAGACCTAATTTTATAAAGATTTATAAACGGGTGCTAGGATTTCTATTTTTGTAAAATGACACTGCACAAAAAAGTAGTTGTAATTTTTTTCTTTTGGTGTTAAAACTGATCTTGTGCAATGGAAATATTTCATGAACTAGAAAAGATTAGAAAAATCTGCAAGACATTTTTGTAATGAATGCTGAACGCTGCAATATTGCATTTTTGGGTGCAATTTGTATCGTTTCATGCATGCTAACTTTTAAAACAAAATATCAGTGGATGTGTACAGCAGAATAATGAGCATGATTGTGTCCTATATTATTACAGGTTTGGGATGTCCAGTGCATGAACCATAGTCAGAGTTTATGATTTATTCATAACAGTGTTGTGTGCAGTGATTTGCAAATGGCAAACATTTGTGACATTTTAAAAAGTCAAAACAATCAACGTGTAACTGCAGTGAGTACCGTTGGTGGTAGAGCAGAGCAGAGGAGCCCTTGAAGGCCTTTGGGCAGAGGTTGCAGCGGTAAGGTCTCTCATTGTTATGGCTCCGTTGGTGGTGGGTCAGCCTGGATGACCACCTGAAGCTCTTGCCGCAGTCCAGACACTGGAATGGATGATCTGACTGCTCGGGCTGCTGTGCTGGGCCCGCCACTGATGACGCCACCATATCCAGAACCACCTCATCTCCACCCTCAACAACCCCCTTGTCCCCCTCCACCAGCTCCCCTCTTTCATTGTCATCTTCTCCATCTTCTGCTGACCCCAGGAGGGATGGGAAAGGAGAGAGGGAGGCTGTGGACTGAGGCGGTAGGAGTTCTGTTTGGACCACCAGGGCCACCGAGTTAGCCATAACCAGATCAGCCCGGGGTTGAAGGCAACTGAGCGGTTTCCTTGGACGCGGGTGTGGATCAGTTTCGGTGAGGTGTCATGATTTTGTCTTTGAGCCTCCCTTCATTCATACTTTCTTCTTGTGGCTTTGATGAATTCCTTCCCTGTCAGCCAATGGAAACACCAGCTGTCAGAGGGCGATTAGGACAGGTGTGGCATACAAAGTGGAAAACAAACAATGTTAGAACTTGTCAACTCCTGGTCAAGAATGCCCCCTTTAAATTCCCTCCGCCCCTCCCACAGCCCGGTGTGTGAGCAGGTCCTCCCCTCCCTGCTGTCTCCACTTCGGCCGTCAAACTGGAGACAGTCGAGGGTTTCTGTTGGTCCCCGCAGTGCGGTGCTGACTAGCAACACACACACACACACACCCACACACTAACACACACACACACACACTGACACTCACAGGCGCTACAGCTAAGTTGCACATTACAGTACTTTATAATGTAACCGAACAGCAGCAGGCAGCACGCGTAAAACGCAATATCTTACAGTCTCAACACAGGCAGTTGGTGGCCTGCTTTTAAAGCTAATAGGTGCTCTCTTCAATGCAGAATAGCCCCGTTTGACTGCTCGATAATGGCAGCGGAGGGCCGGAGCAATACTCACCACGCATCTTTATATCATCTTACGGGGTTACAGTTTTTTATATTATGAAAAGAGACTGGGTACCGCAGTGCTAATCCACACAACCTTAACAATAAACACAGCGCAGACTAACTGCAGCTCTCCGCCCGATGCCGCCTCCCAAGAAGCGCGACGCTGATTGGCTGCTGGGTACAATAGACGAGCTACTCCTATTGGTCGAGAGCTGCCACCGACAGATTGACATTTTTTTAACGCATGATATCAATGATGGATATGAATTCAAAATTTAACACGATGTTCGTATCATTTATATGTCTGTGGTTGAAGGCTTTTAGATCCATTTATAAAATTGTACTAACAATGTATATATAAACGTTTTGGCCACAGTCGCACAGACTTATGGGTAATGTAGTGTCTTCTGTAATACCGGCCAAAAACATGTACTTTTATGTAACAGCAAACTAC
>OMNM01001961.1:0-12269 GCA_900302745.1 Parablennius parvicornis | reverse complement strand
TTATGGAAATGGTCATAAAACGTGAAGACTTCAGAAATGGGATATGTCAATAAAACCCACAGCGGCACAATCTACGGCAGTTTACTGAGGAGATGAGTGGCGCGGCTGTTAGACAACTCAAATCTAATTTTCTCCATAAAAGCCCTGTAAGTCAACAACACTCAAGGTTTCATAAATCTTAATATCGGACAGATTCATCAACAGCACATTTATTGTCGTGCCACTGCGGCAGTAATCATATCACAGCATGTCCTCAAATGGCAGAATTAGCTGGTTTAGTTCATTAAAATGATGTGTGTGTAATTGTTTGACCGACCTTTGACCTCATCTCGGCAAGTTTAAGCCAAGTTTCCAAAAAATGGCACAATATAGTTGAAGTTATATGAATAAAGGTTACTTTGCTACTAATAATATTAATATGAGGGCAACTAGAAGCTAACTAGAAACTAGAAACTTTAAAATGAAAACAAACCTCTTTTGCCAGGCTTTTAATAAGTGGAAGGTTTATTCAGATGTATCTTTTTTTCCCTTTAATTTCTAACATTTTGTTTGATATATTCAGTTTCTAATATCTGTATCTTCATGGTTCGTTTTGAGTTGATGTTTTGCAAATTCTCACTCAAATGCTTCATTTATTTTGTGTCTTAGTTTTAAATACTACCTGTTTTATTTTTATTTTGCTTGTCATCTGAATATTTCATCAAATGTATTTATGTGCTTTAACTTTAGTTCCTGGTTTGTAACATTAGTTTGTCCTCGCCGTTGTCATTTTAATATTCTTAATAATCACATGTACTTGTCTTCTCAAATCATTTTGATTTAAAAAATTCCCTTTGCTTTCTGACAATTAAAATGATTATTGATTTACACACTCGATAACACTGACTTTAGTTTCCTGGTACTTCCTGAGTCTTCCTGTACAGCACTGTGAATTTTTACCAACCTGCATGAAAAAGATAAAGATAGATAAATAAATAAAGTTCATTTATTTATTTTTTTATTGTATGACCTTAAGATAATCTGATTATGCTAATATTTTAGATAAGTAGAATCCAACTTATGCTTCTCAGCTGTATCCCAAAGGGAAAAGAGAGATGAGAATGTTTTGTTGCGATTCTGGCAGATGTTCATCAGCTCAGTTTACTCGACTTATTGGGGCATCGGTAGCTGATTTCAACCATTCAGTGAGGAATGTTTATAACGTCGGTCGACTTCTGTAAACCTCCTCTGACTGCATGAAAATGGCGTGACAAAAAGCAACGCGTCTCTCCTATGGTTTTGTTTCCACCTGAAAAACATCAAAGTCTTATTTGTAAAATAACCTCGCCTCTCTTTCCCTCTGGCTCCTCTGACTGCTGGATGCTCCACATGGGCAGTGATGCCTGCAGAGCACAGACAACCAGAGGGACGCCTTCTGAAAGCCAGCGTCTCCTCCCACCTGGGGGAAGGAGAGGACCCAAGCCGTTTTACTAGCACAGAAGGGCCAAAACCGCTAAAGGAAAACAATTATACCGCAATCATTTCCGATTCTTTGGATGTCGTGAGGCCAAACGGTTTGAGGATGAAGGTTACGGGGCCGCAGAGGGAAGCTGGGGAAAGAGAAAAGCATGTTTAAGGAGGACAATGCTTCAAGAGTAACATGATGAACAAATTTATAAAGCAATGGGAATTAAAAAGATGCTCAGATATTGCATTTGTGTGCTTTCAGGAGATACACTCGCTGAAAAAAACAAACATATAAGGATGAAGAAGTTTCTCTAATAATGTCATAAGGACTGAACCAGTATAGTGTTCACATAATGTAACATAATAAATACTGGCATCACTAACGATTTGTCTTCTTTGTATTTTGTTATTTTACCTTGAAACAGACAGTTTGAACAGTTTTTTTTAAAATATAGTTTTTCTCAAGAGGGGCCACAATGTTTGACACCCCCAGTCTAACAGAATGAAGACATAATCATGCATATAGAGTTTGAATAATTTTTTTTTTAGGCTTGTTTTAAAATGGCCAGGGTATGTCAGGGTACCCTGACAAGTGTATTCCCGTAGTCTCTCAAAATTCTCCTGAGAAGTAAATTGTTTGACATAATTTCTTTTTCTTTGAAGATGTAGTGCTTGAAAATGTTTGTGACTGAGAACCTGACACATTCTCTTTGGAGATATCTACAAAGACATTCTAGGTTTATATCTGATAAACTGAATAAATAAAACTAATCTCACTAAACCGTAAATAAACCTTAGACTACCTCTATAGGAGATTTCTTCTACTGTCACCTGGGCTGTTATGTCGATGAGGCTACTTCTTGTTATTTGTTCATGAGTTTATTTCTTTCAAGAACAGGTGTTAAAAGAGCGTAACTGTTAAAGAAAAAAGAAAAAAACTCTCTCGGGATGCAAGCACTGAATTTTGATTAACTCCTTTGTGTAGGTGTCACACACCTTCGTATATGGGCTTATTGTGAAATACATCATTATGACAAATTCAAACACAAAGTGTCATTCTACAAACACTCCCTGAGCTATAGAGAAATGTATACCCTGATCCTGAGTGTCCAGCAATTGTGTTGTGTCCAGGGGCCATTTGGGGCTTTTAATAGTCCCTAAGGGACTCACAGTGGTATTGATTATGTTGGCGTCTTTTCCACCAGAATCAGATTGACACAAATACTTAACACTAACGTCTATAACGGTGATGGCCTTAACCGCCAAGCATAGCTTAGAAACTCAGGTCTTTCCATCTTCTCTATGATTTTGTCAGACTGAACTCGCTTCTGCCTGATACTGAGTACACGCTGAACCGGTTCAGTACAGTTAACACATTTATACATGTCTTTAGTCTTTAGGAGTAAACTTAAGTACCTGAAGAAAAGTTCCGCACCCAGAGAGAGAACATGCAAACTCCACACCAACGTGGTGCAGAAATCCGACTTGAACGGGACATTTTTGCATTCAGGTTGAGCTGATTACTCCACTTCAAAAAATGAGCTCAGCTTCCAAAAAAAGATGTTGATTTTTCATCAGTATAACTAAATCTAGTCTACACGCTCAGTTCTTTATGTGCCGATTTAATAAAAATGTCATGTTGCGACGTTTTGTGTGTTTTCAAAACAGCTGCCAGAATGCATGAACATCTTTAGGTCTTATTTAAGTCCGCGGTTGTGCTCAGTGTCAGGACTAAATCTGCTCTGGGGAGTCTTGATCCTGGATCAACGGTAATCCTCCTCCTGTGGAGGTCACCGTTCAGTTATAGGAGGCCACGGTTCCCCACCGTCGTTTGTCGCCCAACCTTCCATCTGTTAGCCGCCGTCCGCCGAGACGGAGGGCCGCAGCAAGCAGCTCCCGGGGAGCACGCAGACATACAGAGGCCACACACACACATGCTCACGGCACAGAGCAGGTTTGATGAAAAAGAACAATTAAGGGAGAAATGAGGGAGAATCATCAGGGGAAATGGTTGATGAAGACTTTATTGATTAGAGCGGCTCCACTGATCCAACTCTCACTGTAGCAATTACCGGCGGCTGCAAGTGACAGCGAGGGCCTCACAGAGGAGGGCCCCCTCTAAAGAGCAGCAGATGAATTGAACTTCCACACCAAATTAGCAGTTCTGTGTCGCCACAAAGCACGATTACACTCACATTCAAGTATTCAGTGTCAAATTATTCAATCAGTTTGGAATTATTAGACGTTAGGACAAAGCGCCGTTCTCAATCTCAAATTAATTTAGTAAGAAATCTGATCTTTATTACAAAAGAATAAGTGTTTTAATGAATTTCATCACATATACGAGAAGTCATGTTTGTCTGATCTGTGTGCATTAAGCAAAGCAGGCTCTGATCACACACACACACGCACCCACACATATGCAAACGACAATGATTAATTCAAATCCCCGCTGAATAAAGCAATAAAGTCTAACCGGGTCACATCTGAGTCAACATGTCTACGTACCTACCAGAGAGGCCGGTCATTATATGTTTGTTTGCTCAGCTAAGACAGCGTGGTATTTGTATTCAAATCAAACTGATGTCTGCTCTTAGAACAAAGATAAAGGCAAAGTGCACTCTGACTCTTTAAAGCAGATGTTCAGACATGCATGGCGTGAAACAGCATTTTTGTAATTGCAAAAACCGTGTTTTTCTCTCGCCATCATACCATAAAGCAGAAACCTGAATCTCTTTATGAGAGGGATGAAGTTATATCTCAATGTGTGTCACATGATTTAGTTGTCAGGCGCTGTAAATAAGGCAAATGTGCCAGATTAAAACATGCATCTCCATCACTGGTGCAGAGAATGAAAGTTCAGAGGTCAGACGAGCTGACCTTGGAAAGCCCTCATCTAATTAGAGGTGAGAGGCCAAGATTTCATCTGAAATGTGATCTGGTTGTTTTACCAGGTGAGTGTTCGCTAAGGTTCTTCTCCTCCTGCTGGCTGTCAAACTGACTTCAGCTTTGTCGGTGAACCACACAAGCTGCATAAAATCCTTCAAATGTTGCTGTCATGGACATGAAGTAGAGTGTAATCCAGCTGCAAGTCATACTTAACCTCTGCTGCAGACATTTGAACAAAATGCTTTTGTGCTTTGTGGAGAGCCTCAAAGCCATGCTGTCAGGATGAGTTTGTAAAAACACGCATAATGCAATAGCTATATTGTGGTTCATTCCACAGCAATGAAAAACTTTAAAGTTTAAATGTAAACGTTACTACTGGATTATTTTATTGGTCTATTTGACTAAAAAGGCCCATGAACTAAAATGTGTTTGGTTTCCAGGCACAGCACAGATTTTACACTCTAATTAAATCAGATTACAGTAATAAAGAAGATTACGCAGTGAAAAGCCTTTTTGATAACAAAAATTTTCTATTTTGTTAAACATTGTAAAGCTCGCTTTTACTCACAAATGCACAGATTTCTACACAATATGGGGATTTTGGATTAATACGAAAAGTACGCTCAGTAGAATTGAAAGTAAAGGGGGATGAAGAGATCTAGGTATATTACAGTGATGAGAATGTACCTTATAGGTAAAAAAATTATAAAAACTATAAAGAAAACAACATTGAGATAAGACATTTAATTCTATGTTTAGATTATATCATAAACAGTATGTTTGAAAGATCGTTTTTAAGAACGAATGAAATTTTCACTTGGCACTTTGGTTTCCGGTTAAACGGTGCCTGTAGGTGTGAATGTGTGTGAGTCTCTGTTTCTTCATGTTTTTGTGTTCACCCTCGCTCAGCCCGGATCAGCTTGATTCAACCTTGAGTTGAATGAAGCTTTCTAAAGGACAGATCGAGGCCAAAGTCCTGGTAAAACAGTTTTTTGAAGTAGCTCCATGTGGTCAATATTCTAGACTCTCTCTTGAATGACACTTCAACAAATAGGAACACGAAACGCAGACAAGAAATCTCTCTTTGTTGAAGATTCATCGAAAGCCGCCATGGCTCCCACTGCTATCCACCAAAGTACAGCCACGGCGCTCATTCTGCAGTTCACAAACTACGTCCTCGTACTTTCCCAACCTCCTCAACTATTTAGCAAGGGCACAGAAACCAAACAGAGATAACGGTCAATGGAGAAATATAAAGGGACAAACACAATCTGTTTCTGAGCTAGATGGAGATGAATGGAGCGTAATCCATTGCCTTCCATCACACCTACCCAGCCCCGCTCCGTGGCTGCTCCCCGCTTAACTGCAATGATGATTAATCCCACATCCACTATTTATATTTCCTAATTGTAATTAGCGTGAATTATCAATTACGGTTAGTGCCTAATTGCCCTTCATAAAGACAGCTCCCCAGGTTTAAACGGGTCCATTTAAATAATGTAACTAATAGCTCTTGCCTTTACGTTGCGGATACATCTTCATTGTTCCACGCGTGAACCGTGATGGTTGCTCGTAATTTAACAGGGCAATCGAGAGAAGGAGTGCAGGTGGCACTGCGGGACTAATTATTGTTAATGAATTATGATGTGACCTTCTCAGAACAATGGCTAATCAATGCTCACGTTGAGTGACAGTGCTCTCTGTGCAGATGCCAGAGCCATTACTAGCAGGCCTCGACTCTGTGGTAAACAGGCGACTGCAGCCTCCTCAGCCGAGGTTTGTTATTTTGGTTGGGTTTTTTTTTTTTTTCTAGCTGTGCACACTCTTTTCTGCTAAAGGCAACACTCGCCTCTCTCTGTGGTGTGAATCACGAGGTTTTTTTTTTGTGTGGACAAGGAGCTTGGGCCAAAACATCCGTGTAGGCTAAATGACTTAACAATCCTCAGTCTGAGGAGGTGTAACTCTATACAGAGGCCTTATGTACCGAGAAATGATTCTCTTTCACATCATCAATTTGTACTCTTTTACAAATAGCAATCCCAATTATTCATATCTAACGTCTGTGTGTTATGTACCTGCCTCACACCGATTGTGACTGATGTTTCACGATTAAATTTGGCCTGATGTCGAGGAACGGAAATGAGAGAAAGTCCTCTGAGCTTTACTCCATCACCCACAGCTGAATCCTATCCGAGGATCGGGACTTTCATTGATTTCCAAATGCGTGTGCGCCTGCAACGCAGTGCCAAGTGCCAGAGGAAAATAATTCTTATTGAGTGTCTTATTAATGCCAAAGATTTTAGGAAGAGAAATCACATATTTCTTTTAGCTCGGGCTTGGTCGGCATGCACCCCTAATCTTGGATGTCAGTGCAAATTTATGCTTCTCTGAATCGGGACAAAGCACAGCCCATTTAGTTTTGTGCCCCAAAGAGAATCAAAACAATCTCATTGAAAGTTTTTTTTTTTTTTTTTGCAAAAGTAAATCTATTGTAACAAATGGGCCCCGAGTAAATACATTACCCTCATCACCGATCTCTTCCTGCCGGATTGTGGCAAAAAGTTTTGCACACTTTGCCGACCCGACCGCACTGCCCCGTACGTCAGCCGGCAGCACCGCAGCTTGAACTGACCTTTACCTTGTTGTGACAAGGGGGTGCGGTATGACTGACAGTGTCCCTCAGCATAATTTACCCCCGCCCTGCATCGCCCTCCATCTCCTCTACGGAGCAGTTGACCCCTTTACAAATCACCCCCAACTTTACACATCTGCTGCCTGTCAGCATCTGCCAGACGCACTCACCCATCCCGCCTGTAATGAAAAACTCTCATTACTCGCCTCCACCCAACAGGTATACAGGCCGTTAGGACAATTACTGGGCAATGCCACTGACCTTGTTGTCGGAGAGAGTCAAACACTGAAAAGGAGGCCTGGCTGGTGGGAGCGCCCGCGGGCACGCGGTCGGTGCAGCGACGAGACCTGGCGAAAATAGAGAGGAGTTTCATGCCCGTCACCGAAGATTGTTGTGCTGCATTGATCTACAGTGGCAGACATTTACTGCCTCTGAGTGAGATATCGAGGAGAAACAGTTTAGTAAACTCAGTTGAGATAACACCTTCTTTGATCAAATAATAAATAAATACATTAATACAAGTGGATAATGCCAAGATGGCCAACAAGTAAGCAACATTTGCTTTTGGATTTTGCTTGGTGATACCATGATTTTGAACTGGTAAAACACAAACTTCTCAGCTATGATAAGAAACAACCTTGTTTGAACTTTTCAGTGAAAAATATTACAGATGTCTGATATTCAAGATGAGAATAAAATACATCCGAATGTATGAAACTGGACACTTCACAGTCTTTCAAAGATTTTTTATATATAATCTTTAAGATTTGAATTATGTATCAGGTTATGCTCCCTTATAGATTTTGATTCAAAGGTCTAAAGATGAGGTCATGAACAAAAACAAATGGGTATATTTTGGAGAGTGGAGGTTTACTGTGTGGAGGGAAGATAAAATATACTAATATGTACATTATATAATCATTCATTCTCCTAAAAAATTTTAATTAATTAAGGACAAACAACAAAGGTTTAACAGGTATGATAATTACAGGCCTTCTGATGATGCTTTTTATTGCTTTTGGATCCCAATAGCCAATAACAGCAAATTATTTTAACATGAAATTAGAAGTCCAACTTCAAAAATGTGCACTTAAACAGAGGTATCGGATCTATCTCTCTGATTAGGAATGACCAGAAACCCTCATGTCATATTGTTCTTTTAAAACAAATATTAAAGGTGAAAATTCAACAAAGCCCCACCAAAAACAAAGTGAGTGCTGAAAAAAATTCCCTTTGTCCTGACGTCTGATTCTTGCTCAGATCCTGCAGAAGTGTGACTACGTCCCTGCATCTCGTGAAACTTTAACAACTTCAAAGTCTAAGAATGGAAGCTTATAACAGCCCCTTTAATGGTTGACCGGACACTTGCTGATCTCTTGTTTGAGCCTTTTACAGGAGAGTTGGGGAGACAGTGGGGAATTTGGGCGAAAACAATAAACATTACAGTCTGTGTGTGGAGCTGCAGCTCATCATGCTTCCCCTGCTATTAGACAAATTATCTGACGTTTAGCAGACCGGGGGCAGCCTCCCTGCGAAGTGATGACTTTATTGTCCCTGGAGGGGGGTCTTAGATGGAAGTGTGTCCCTTCGTTTCCCTGCGGTGTTTGACAAGCAGAGCTCTTCCTCCTTGAAGTCTTGCTCTGGCCCGTGCAGACTTGGATGCTGAGCCAGCTGCTGTTTCCCGCTTTTCTGAAGTCTACCTGAGGGCCCCTTTGTCCGTGGGGGCCCGTCCTTTTGTCCCGCCGACCCACACAAACAGATGTCCAGCCACTGGGTTTTCTCGTAGGAAGTTGTAAACCTCCAGTGTGCAGCGGGCTCTATTCATATGGAGGGACTACAGTAATGGCCGTGCAAATGGCATACACATGCAAATCCCGACATTCAGACACCCTGTAGTGGTGGCTTTAACAAATGTTTGATTATGTAACTGCGGACCGGTGCCAGTCCACCAGAGGTAGCAATGAAGCCCAGAGTAATCACCTCGAATTGAGTAAGTAACACAGGAAGCGGTGTCAGGAGGAATTTGGGAGGCCCTAAACAGTGTGTAAACATGATTAGATCCTAAATTTGACAAACAGAAAGAGGAACGACCTCTTTGCCTTCTGCGTAAGTCACACGCAATGTAGACCTCACATGGTGAGATATGTTAATAACCAATATATTTTTATGACCCATTTTAGTTCTACTTCAGAATGAATGTGAAAGAATAAAAAAAACCCAAAACAAAACAACTTAATTTAAATCTTTTTTTGACTAAATCTTTTATTTCCTTCTGTGCAGTAGCAGTTACTGGTTCAGCCTCCCGCTATCCAAAATGACTGTGTGTAGACATCAGGTTTTATCTGTATCGAACACCTGCTGGGAATATTGATCCGGTGCTGGTTTCACCGTTTTAGCCATCACCAGGCATCAAGCTTTAAACAACCCCATGTCACTTTATATTGAATACTAATCATGAAGACTAGGGAGCAGATTGATCCAGAATATAAATCCATCACATTAGGTGAGAAAACAATCAGCTGCATTTAGTCTATGCTTCCAATTTGGCTTTGAACGCTTTTAAAGAAGCATATGGATTAGGTGAGTCATCATGGACGCTTTTTGTCTGCGCAGAACCCACGGCCCCCTTTTAGTTTTCTTTAATGAACAAATTGAATTTTTCAAAAGAACAGACAGCAAAACTTGCCATTTTAAAGATTTTTCATAACAAGGCGCTGCAGTGAGGGCAATGCGAGCATAATGTTCTCAGAAAGAAATACAGACTAGAGTATTTTCAATATAATAAAAATGACAATAAATCATGATGAGAGCTATCTGCAATCTTGAATGTTTAACCCCTCGATGCCTGAATTGATTTACAATCACATAAAACAAATAAATATTTGTGTTGCATGCAAGATGTTGCATATTTGAGACAACAGGCCACAAGGGGTTAAAGGGCTGCATCTATTGCTGACCTTCTGAGCTGTGTGTTCCTATTTGTTTTTCATTGTAGACCAAGTTACAAGATTGAAGTATGATGCATTTAAAGTATATGAGTACCAATTAAAATAAACATTCCTTGTGTCCTATATAATGTATCCCATATCCTATGAATGCCACATATGATAGATCTTTACAAATTAAGATGCAGATACACCAGTTATCACTTTTTTATCAGTGTTATATTTACTTATATGATTTTCAAAATTACACAGAAATATTCATGACATAGTATTTCAGAACAGTCTACAAACTTTCTATAAATGGAATTTAAGCAGCTAGTGTTCAGTGTAAATTGAGAGAAGTTTTTATTTTGCTCATGTGGCATGTAAATCTCTTTCTCGACTCTTAATTGTGTTTAATTTGAGGACCCTATGCGATATCAGACATGAATCAAATGCCATCTGTGTGCAATTTTCGTCCAGGGTCATGAATTATTGAATTTAACGATATGGGTGATTGTCGGGAAACGGTTTACGCCCATTAGGCGGTAGTGTGAAGCGCTATTAGTGTTTGTGTCACGTGTCAGGTTGAGAGACCGAGGAGGGGAACAGACGCTTTAAAGACCGCGCTCCGGGCATCCCACTCATGATCCGAGACTGACAGCCACAAGCAGAGAGCTCATACACTCCGAGGGACAACCAAAACTCATCTGGTCTTCAGCAAGACTCACGCAAACAAGTCGGTAAAACTATGAGAAGTTCTTTTGCAGCTCCGCGTAATTACGCACAGCAACTGGAACAGTACGAGTGACGATGTCGAGTCACAAGATTTCCTTTTCTATAATTGACATTTTGGATCCGAACAAATTCAACAGTAAAAGGATAAACGACTTCCCCGCCGTCAAAGATAAGTTTCTTGTCGCAAATGCAGAGAGAACAAGTTTGGAGTCGGATAACACGGCAGGTGGAGAAGAGCGCACGGAAGGAGGTAAGAATAATTTTATGCTTATTGGGGTTAGAGTCTCGTGCGTCAGTGCGTAAATAGTTCCTTTTTCTGTTTTTGAATATTACATGTTCATTAACTCATCCTGAAGTTTAAACATCAAATTCGAAAGAGCGCATGGATGGAATACATTTCGAAATCGTCTTGCAAAAGTTTTTGCTGTGGATTCAGACTTAACACTGTGAGAGTGTAGCCTGTCCATCAGATTTATTGTCATCTCTCTATGACCTTCCCTTAATTTCCAAGGCTGAGTTTCCTTTGAAGGAAACGACAAAGGCTTGCTCCCAGAGCCCCAGCGTGTGATTGGCATTGGGACAGGCAGGCGAGATAATTGTTTAAATCGTCCCATTGAGGATGCCTCTGCGCGCTTTGATCGATATCCCATTACTGCATCCTGCATATCTCCCTCCAGCACCTTGCAGGTACAAACTTCACACCCCATCCATGTCTGATCCTAAATATCGTTCGATTAAAACTTCCCTTTAAATAGATGACATTTATCGATCCACCCGCAAATATGAAACTCCATTAGCACGTCATGGTTGAGGTGGCGGGGCTGGATTTAGACGGGATTTCTTTTCCGCAACATGACATTTGAGGCGCTTGTGTGGTTTATAAATTATTTAAGGATTAGTGACCAAGTCTTCCTCTCCTCTGAAAATCTACGCTTTGTTCCGCTCCAGGATCCTAATCAAACACTTTAAGGGTGTCAACTTGAGGCCTTCTGTGTTTGGTTTTTAAAACTAATCAAAGAGAAGGATCACTGCACAATAAAGACAGGTTTACTAACTTCTGTTTCGGGAGCTGTCATTCAGCACCACAGTCAATATGACACACCTAATTACTTTCTTTTCTTTCTTTTTTTTTGTATCTATATATTATTCATCACTGAAATCAAACCCCTTAAGTCACTTTGATATTTTATAATCGTGTTAATGAAAATACTGAAAATCATTTAGCCATATTATATTACAAATAAGCCTTTATCTACATTAAAAAAAAACATTAATTGAAAGAATGAAATGTTAAGAATTTGATCTCAAAACTGTTATAGAGACACCTTTTTGCTATTTTCCACACCGACTTACCCAACATATGGCTACGGCGTGCTGGAGCTGATATGCAGAACATGCAAACACCCACAGAAAAGTTTTAAGACTCACACTATAGAGCAAACCACTACACCACGGTGCAATCCCAGTCTCTAACATGGATTCAAACAGATCTTTCTTATGATGAAGCTGGATTGCATTAAATGTGATTTTATTTATTTATTTTTATTTTTTTCCAGGAGTAGAAACAAGGGATGGACACTCCACTTTCTCCAGACATCCAGTGGTTGTAGGTGAGCCGCTGGTGCTCTCCTCCCCGGCCG
>OMNM01001960.1:0-12282 GCA_900302745.1 Parablennius parvicornis | reverse complement strand
AAAAAAAAAAAAAAAAAAAAAAAAAAAAAACAACCCATAAAAGCGTCAGGTCAGGCTACCAAACAGTTAACTCTTCCTGGAGCGCAGGAGGCGGAAGAGGTGTGTTTTCTCCTCTACGGTTTCCACTGAGTGACGAAATGAGCCAAACAACACGGAATAGGAGGGTACGCTGACAGAAAAACTAAGAATCGGGTAACACCAAGAATTAAAATAAAAAAGAAAACTCGTGAAATTGAGAAACTGCCCATCTGCAGTCCATTGCGCGTCGGCACTCGCACATCAGACTTTTTCTTTTTACTCAAAGCGAAAACTTTTTTTTTTCTGATCCTACACGGAAACAACAGCCAAAAGAAGACATCGACCATTTATCCGACCTAAAAACACAAAACAGATGCACATCCATCCGAGGACATCGCTTTCCTGAGACTCGATCCGCACGCATTTACTTTTATGAGATTTTGGTGGGTTTTGGTGTTTTTCTCTGCTTTGTGCGTAAAGCTGCGCCAGTGCGGCTGGAATCCGCTCTTTTGTTGATCCAGGGGCCATTTGCAGACCCCAGCGACAGTGTGCTCATAGTTGATCATGTATGTGAAGTCGGTCTTGACCAGCCGGTGTGTTTGGTGTTCGTAGGGTTTGATGCCAGCAGGATGGGGAACAGCAGCAGTGATCGGTCCAGTGGGAGTCAGGGTGACCGGTCCTACCGGGATGGACAGCAGGGAGGGAAAGAAGCTCGACCCAACATCATGATGGACAGCACAGAGGATGGAGACTTGTTCCAGAGGGAAGATGCAAAGGTACAAGAGAGAACAACAAACAACATCTGCTTCACCGGAAAACCCCTCATCCAGGAAACTTTGCTTTGGAGTCGATCACATACAAACAGAACTATTGATTTACATGTGATTTGCATGAAAATTAGTTGCTTTGATTTCATGATGTTATTAGACTAAATAACCTGATGGACAGTTTCAAGGTTTTTCATATTTTGTAGCATTTTATGTGATGGGCTGGTGGATATTTATATCAAAGATAAAGTAAATGAATACATCAAGGGTAAGGTATGAAATCAGAGACTTTTTTATTTTTAGATATATTCTTAATCACACACCCCAAAAAAATGCTTTACATAAACTAAACGATTGTAGATACCAGTTATAGTTAATAACATTGTACATCTGCACTGGAATACAATACAAAGTACTAAACTACAAAGTTTAGTGATTTCAAACATAGTCTTGCTGTAAAATGTTTACATTGCGTATTTGTGCAATTTAACACAGTAAGATGCAGTCAAATATCCACTTGTGAGAAAGAGAGGCGTCGTCAAAATGCATGTAAATGTTCTTTAATATCTTTTGTAAAATGATTGAAGCCACTGTAAATCATTATTCCTCTAAGGGAAGCATGTAAAATAATGTCAGTGCCAATTCCAGAGAAGAGTATCAGTATCCAGAGATCAGTATCAAAACCATGATAAATAAGATGTGCAAATGCAAAACAGCTTTAGATTCTGTACTTCTGATAAAGTGTATAAATCGCATCTATAATGATATGTAATAGAAAAGCCTTGAGTTGTTTTTACATTCTGAGAAGATTAAACCCATCAAATTTTACTTACAAATGTTTGCAAAAAGCATGTACGTTTTATTTTTGAATACAGCAGCTCCGAGCAGGTCTGTCCCTGCTTCACCTTTGCACTTCATAAAGAAAGAAACTGCCGTTCGGCTGAAGATGCTTCTGTCAACATGCCGATCTTACCGTCGTATCTTGTTTCCGAGGCTCCTCAAGAAATCCAGGAGTTTCTTGCCTGGCAGCAGGACCTGGACTGCGAAGGCAAAAGTCCAACGCAGGCCAGACCCACGGTGTTCAGGTGGGCCGGAGCCGCCAAAGACGTCTTCGTTTCTGGCTCTTTTAACAACTGGGCCACAAAGATCCCGCTCAACAGAAGGTGGTTTTGTCTGCATCAGAAGGTCTTTAATGCCAGAATCTTGTCTTTGAATTGAAATGTGACTTCTGGCTTTTTATCAAACCCAGTCAGAAAAACTTTGTGGCCATCGTGGACCTGCCAGAGGGCGAACACCAGTACAAGTTCTGCGTCGACGGTCAATGGATCTTGGATCCGACTGGAGTGAGTCGAGGCTGAGTTTTAGAGGAAATCTATGCTTTCCAGCTTGTTCTTAACTTTCTGTTTCTACTTCTCTCACAGGCTGTGGTGACATCTAAAACTGGAACCGTCAATAATGTCATACAAGTGAAACAAACCGATTTTGAAGTGTTTGACGCCCTCAGGATTGACTCGGAGGATTCAGCAGACATCTCAGGTGTGGATTTCTTTCATTGATAATGAGGAACAAAGTGCAAACTTTTCAAATGTTACTTTTAAAAAATCCAAAACATTACAGTGTTCATTGATGAATGACACTTTAGTATCAGTGTCTGATTCTTTTACAATTAGTCTTTTCCACTAGTTCCTCCTCAGCCTTACTCGACTTCACTCTACTTGCTTTTGACTTATTTCCACTGCACGTTAGCCCCATTACCAGCTACTTTCGTGGTTCCTGCACAGCTGAGGTTCTAAGTTAACTAAGGCGAGTAGAACATGTGACGTCGGCAGATGGCTGGCCGCTGATTGGTCGGCGCGTCACCACACAGATTAGTCAGAAGAGCATCTTGTTCAACCGCCATTTTTAAAACCTGCTCACAAGAAAAATGCTCACAAACAGAGATAGAGCCACAAAAATAAACCCTGTGGAGCAGCGACGACATGCAGGCGGTTTTGTCTGGTGGAGACCAGAGGATTCAGGAGCTCAACAAAGCGACCCGCTATGAGTATCAGGTCTCTGGGCCACGGTGTTTTGGATTAACTGGTCTGCCTGTTAACTGGTGACCGGCTTCCTCCAGCGTCCCCTTTTTACAGCAGATGTTAAAAACCCAACCAAAATATGTAGCCGTCCCGGCGAACACCGTTTAACTGCATTTCCATTGAAGTTTAAAGTATCATACTGTTTGTTTGTCTTGTTTTAGCATCAGCTGCTGCTAACAGCATGTGGCAGTTTTCAACAGTTAACAGGGGCACCAGTGAAACCAAAACACTGGACAATGAAGCACGATCGTAACAATCCACGTTTTGTAATGTTATTAATAGATATATAAAAATACATACTATTCGATTTATTATTGGAGCTGATATCCAATACACGTTCGCTCCCAATCATACGGACAGGGATTAGTTGTCCACGACGGGGAAAAGCTTCAATGACTCCGCCCACGTTGTGGTCGCACTATAGTTTGATGGAAAAGGACCGAGGCTGAGTCGAGTCGAGTAAGGCCTCGTTCACACTGCAGGGAAAAACGACCCAATTCAAATTTTTTTATTCCCAGTGACTCATATCCGACCTGTTTGGTGGCCGTGTGAAAGCTCCGATTCAGATTTTTTCACACCAGACCCAGGCCTCGTTCAGATGTGGTACCAATTCTGATATTTTTCTACATGTGACTGCTTCGTCACTGACGCGTGACTGATGTCGTAGATAAGCGCAGGAGGAAGCGACTCCGCCAGATTAAAAGCGGTGCTCTCTTTCTACCTCATTGTCCTTCTTTCCCTCGTCATGTTGTCTAGATTTTGTCGCCTTGTATTTAACAACCACTTGAAAATGGAGCTACACGCTGACCAGCGTTGCCAGATATGGCGGTATCCCTCAATTTGGGAGCCAAACCCTCTTACCTTTTAACTTTATTTATTTGAAGCATTTGTTTGTTTTTGGTGTGTTCTTTATTACAGATATAATAGTTTTATGGTTTTAACATAATTCCTACACAGGCTGAGATTTGGGCTGGTTTTTATTGAGGTGTATGAGTTTTACGTTGTTTGGGCTGAAACAGTGAGTCACATCTGGCAACCCTGGTGCTGACCAGCATGCCATGTGTAAATAGCGTGCTCGCCGTGACTTCATGTCGTCCTCTGCTCTCTGGGGCCCGAAAACATCCTGTCTGATCATGTTCACACGGCAGGTGGCATTTGAAATGATCATGGAAAAAAAAAAAAAGGATCTCAGAAAAAATCTGAATTGAGCGTGAAGACCTACAGTGTGAACATAGACTAAGGCTGAGTAGGAGTTAGTAGAAAAGCGGCACAGGAGGGCCGGGTGCTGGAAGCAAGATTGTAACCGGGAGCTCAGTGGTTTGAATCCCAATGATGATGATTGCTTGTTGGTCCATGACCTTTAACCTCCAGCATGCAGATCACATGTTCTACTGTAACGGCCCCTCATTGCTTTCCATGTTTCTATATGAACGGCTATAATACTTTATAATACTGTAGTCATTCTTCCCAGACTTGTCCAGTTCGCCTCCTGGTCCCTACCAACAAGATGCATACGTGGTCAAAGCTGAAGACAAGTTCAAACATCCTCCTATTTTACCTCCACATCTGCTGCAAGTGCTGCTCAACAAGGACACGGGCGTCTCCGTAAGTCCTGATCCAATACCTTTCAGTCAAGTTGAACTTGGGGCAACTTGAAAAAACCTAAGTTTTGTTGTAAAGCTTGTTGTGTGTCGTACATGCCAAAATAAACTGTACTTAAAGTCGGATTTTATTTATTTATTTTTTTACAGCGTGTAGATGTTTGTATGATTTGTACATTCTACGTGGCTCCTCTACAGTGTTTCCTCTGCTTTATATATTTTCATTTCTATTTGAATAGAGATACTACAATACATAATATGAGCACCTTGAGGTGCATTTTACCAGATGTACAGTGCAATAAGAATAAAAGTAGACAGGTTGATTCTGTTATCTCAGCTTGTTGTCATAACTTTGGACGCCACATCTCCTTGAATTTGATTCTCAGTCTGTAATCCTGAATGTGAGTCTGTGAAAATATACTGTCCAAACAAAAAGTCACTTTAGGGGCTAATTCAGGGAAGTTGCTCTGGTTTCTCCATCAGTGTGACCCGACGCTTCTTCCCGAGCCAAACCATGTGATGCTCAATCACCTGTACGCCCTCTCCATCAAGGTAACTCATTCATACACTGACGTTCCTCACAGCACAATAAACTGGCGCCTTTTCATCAGTTCTCAACAATAAATTCTGCTCGAACCGTAAACTTCCTCTATAAATCTATTTATCTAAAAGCTCTTTGTGTGCTTGTGTTTCAGGACGGGGTGATGGTTCTCAGTGCAACACACCGATATAAAAAGAAGTACGTGACCACGCTTCTGTACAAGCCGATATAAACCAAAGAGGTGGGATTCAGACTCCACTGATGTTTTGATGTTCACAGCTGCTATTTCCATTTTTTTTTTAATTCAAACCAGAGCCTATGATTATTTTCCTCTTTTTTTTTTTCATTTTTTTACAGTTAAAACACCAAAGCCTTTTTTTTTGTTTGTCTTTTCATTATTACATTTGCGTTCGCTGCAGAATGTCAACATGTAGATGAATGGAGCTATAATCTTTAATCAAGATTAAACCACAACTTCCAACTCATTACAACTATCATGTTTTTATCTTGTTTATTCAAAGATCCTTTAGTACAGATTTGCAAATCATTGACATTTGATTTTAATGATACAAAATTAGAGCCATAAGTGTGGGTTTACTTTGTTTAGTGAGAGACTTTGTTTGGTAATATTATAAAAGTTGTGCTGGTACGATGGTATAGCTGTAACCTCTGTTACCCGAGCCGTCTGTACATGAGCAAACACACGCAAGGACACTGAGATGTTGAAATTCAGCGTGAATTTAGTCTTTGTGAATGTCAGCCTCTCTTTCTCATTGTATAAAGTTTGGTTTGTACACGTGAAGCCTCTTTTTAAACACATTTAAAACATTGTTTAAAATATTGAGAGATGAAAGATTTTTTTTTTAATCGAATCTGTCAATCACATGATGTCTTCTGGGTTTGTTTGTTTTTTTATTTGCGTGTGTTTCCGGACTCAGTTGTTGCAGTGCACATCATGATCCAGGTTTTTGTATTGCGAGTTGAACGGCGTTCTGGCGAAGCAGTGAGCTGCCACGCGATCGCACTCGCACACGGCGTCCTGGCATTTATCGTTGGAAGCTGTGGAGAAAGAGCCGTGTCAGCAAATGAATAGGTCGCTACTGGAAAACGACAACACATGAAACACTATCATAGAAACAGTCAGACTGTGTACTTGAAATGGCAGTTGGAGTATTTATCGTCATGTTTAGAAGACTAACACACGACTGTTTGATTACAGTAATTATGAGCACACGGGCAGATGCAGCCTTTTTTTAATGGACTTTTTCACTGTGAAGATACATTTTGAATGCTGTGTTTAATTTTTAAACTTCTTTGGACAAGAGACCCTATTTGGTAACTTTTTTTTCTTTTTTAAACAGATAGTTCACTGATGAAAGTCATATGATTTCGAGAGATGTGCTGCAGCTTGTTTACTCTGGCAAAGCAGCTCTACTGTCACTGAATCGATTTAAGTTGAACATATAATAAACTATGAAAAAGTTTTCCACCATCTGCCCACATCTTCCAGTGAATCATATTTCTTTTTATAAAACTTTTTTTCATACGGCATTGATACAGTAGGACAATAGTGCTTTATGCCATTTATCCATTTTAAAGTTTTACAGAAATCAAGTGAGAACTATATCAATTCTAGAGACGTTTTACCTTAAATATTGTGAAAAATATTTTATTGCAGTTCATTAATTGCTATTAAACATATTTTCTTATGTGTAAATGCTGCAGTGGTGTCCTCTAATGAAAGCACAGTATGTGGTATTTTAATGAATGCCTTATAAAGTATTTACAATTAATGTATTTTAAACAAAGTTAGTAGATTTACATGGAAGCAATATATTATGTAATTCTAAAATAAAGCCTTGGAAATCAGTAGTTTGCCTTCACTAAAAATAATATTCACTAATTGGTGATATTATTGTACTTATGTGAGAATAACCTATAACGTGTAGCATTTTTGCCACATTTTGTTGATGTCATCAATGTTTTATTTGTTTGAGATGTTTATTTTACATGTAAAATGAGTGCAGCTCTACATGAAACCAACTTTAAATACATTGATTTTCTAGCAAAAACACACAAAGCAGGAATTGATTTATATTACTGGTTCTTAATACATTTTATTACTTTAAATTACGATTTTTGACTAACAGGAAACCTCTGCTTATTTACTTCTGCTTATTTACTGCTTGTATCTGTCTACTCATTCATATACAGCCTTTTCGTACCCTATTGTGTCTATTGAAATAACTACAAAAATATATAAAAATATCCATTTGTACTATACTGAATTTTTTTTTTTTGTTTTTTTTTGTTTAGACAGACGAGGTGTGTTCTGGTCTTACCTAAGCAGGTCACTTGTTTATTGGAGCACTTGAACTCATAATCAATGATGTAAGGGAGGTCGGTGAGACCCGAACATCCTGGACTCTTTCTGGCTGATTCGTAACAGTTATCATGAACTCTACAGCACCTGAAAGAAAATCGTCAGGGTGGTGAGTGTCATTGTTCTCAGTGTACTCGCTACAAAACAATGTGATATGAACATACGATGAGAAAATGACTTCTCCTTACCTGTCCAGCTCATCTTTAGGAGTTCCCTGTCCCCCTAAACCACACCAGCAGCCATAGTTGTTGTATTTCAGAGGGTTAACGCCAGGCTGAGCACAGCTGATCATGCTCCCAAACTGCCACACGGCTCTGGGCAAAATTGCGCCACTGGCCACACAAGCTGGTGAAGAGATTTACATAATGAACAGATGCAAAGACAACAACAACAGGCCAACAAGTGAGATGTGGTTTTCCAGTGTTACCTGAGAGAAGCACCAGCAGAGGAGCCGTCAGATTCATGGTGATGATCTGAAGAGCCTACGGTTTGGCTGGGCTGGCTCTTATAAGACAGCACGGTAGGAAAATTCAGAGATAAGAACAACACGAGGGCGTGGGAGCTTCAAATAACGAGTTATACAAACATGCATTTGGCAGAGAGGTGAGGCAGCACCTCACCCACATCAGATCCTCTTTGCCATTGAAGGAGCTTTGGATATTTTGGGGAGCAATAAGATTAAAACAAGAATGAAAGATAAGGACATTTACAATTACATAACATTTACAATACACTTCTACACATATTCACATATAACCTTTGGAAATACCAATAGCCAATAACTAAATGATAGACCCCAAAAAGCTATTTAACATAATAACATACAGATTTATTTACAATTACTGAGACACTTCCACAGTTTCCTCTGTATCTTATCACTTTGTACAACCTCGTGGTTGCAAATTGCTTTTCCATCTCACAGCTGTGTAAATAACAAACACTTGATGAAGTTCTCACGACTTTCCACTGGAAGCTCAAGTTAGGTCAACACTAAAAGAAGCCAAAATACACTTTGTTCAAGCATACGAAGCAACAAGAGACGTTGACAGATAAAAAAGTCAAGTACACATTGTTAATGATTATCTGCTTTGTTATTTTATTTAAATTGAATATAGGAGTTCAAATTATTCCAAGAATGGGGAACAGGTTGGTTGTTTAAAGAAAACAAGTCTGTGTTGGCATCCATAATCTGCAACAAATTACATTGAGGTAAGAGGATAAAAACAAGTTTGGACCTCATAAAGGACAAGTTTGTAGAACAAACTCTTGCGACCAAGGAACAGTATATATATGAGTGTGTATAATATATTTGTATAGATATATATTGTATAGATATAGTGTTAATATTACATTTGTTTTCTAGTTATATAATATATACTACACCTGCTGAGCTGTGAGAGCGTTTACCCTTTAAAATGAGGCTAACACTTTAATGTTTCATATATAGTTTTGATATGTGGAAATAAACTGTCTTATTGTCCCATTCAGGAAGTTTCGTTTACAATTTTGGATGTTAAATGTCTCATTACGTTTTCATCTGATTTTAGAGATTCCAACCTTCTTTTTCAGCATTTTGCAGGCAATATGGACATTTTACAGTAGCTGTTTTAACAATTTTGGATCTTTTAAAAGCAGATTTGTGTTTTTACTCTTTATTTTTAACCTTATTTTTTGTCTTTTAGAAATCCTAGTCATTTCAGGATTTTTGTGAAAGTTGTTTTAGCAGTTTTCCTGGTTTTAGCTTTTTTCTCCCATTTGAGCAACATTAGTTGTGCCTTTTGTGAAAGCCCTTTTTAGCCAAGAGTTAAAAGTGCTTTTAAAAATGACTTTGTGTACTTAAATAAAATGAAACCAAGATATAATCTTTATTGAGGTACAATTTGGTGAAAGGTTCAGGGAGCCACTGCAGAAGGGCTAAACAGCCACATATTGCAGATCCCTGAGTTATGACTTTATTGTGAAGGAAAACTTTACAGACATATGTGCAGGTTTCAGAACATTTTTTTTAACTTGATGAAAAACTGTAATATGTCATATTGACAAAAGCGCACTGTCCGCCGTCTCTCATGCTGGGGTTTCACAGATGTAGTCATACTGCAGGTTGCAATCGGCATCGTTCCACAGCTTCCTCGTGCGAACTTCAGTGGCGTGAAGCTGCCCGCAGTCCTCTCCGTTCTCTCTGTATTCCCAGTCGTCAGGCTGCCCGGCATCCCAGAAACTGAACACAAACAGAGGAAACAGGAGAGCTCGTGAAGCCCTGAGAACTCCCCTTCCTTTAGCATCTGTTGCTGTTTTCATGTCTTTGCCCCTACGTTTGGGTGGAGCTGTAGTTCGTCCCGTCCACCCAGCTCCAGTGTCCCTCATTGTGTCGCTCCACCAGTCCGATCCAGTAGTTGAATCTTACGTCAACAATTCCTGAAATGTAGTCCTGTAATTCAAAATAAAACAAGAGAAAGGACAATCAGTCAATGTGTTCTGGGTCTTTGTTGATCCTTTCTTGTGTATTTCAGTAACTTATCAGCACATTCATCTCAGGAGCAAACTAGGCATATTTTCTCTATTTTCATATTTCCCCCAGTGGAGACCTGGGACAGGGAGAGGTGATGACTCCAACCACAATCACTGCAGTTGAATGGCAATCCAAAGGAGGAGTAAAACCTCACCAGTTCTTCCACATTATTCAGAACCAGCAGGTGTCCTCCCTGTGCCGTGCACAGCTCCTCTGCTCTGCTCCAGGTAGCAGCAGTGGTGGACAGGAAGTAGCAGCTCCTCTGGAAAGACGCCCATCCGTCCCTACATGCTCCTAGTTTGGTGATTGGAAAACAAAAGAACCCTCAACATTAAATTTGTGCTTATATCTACGAATTCACAGAGAAAAACAAAGTTTTTACCTTTAACTGGGACTATTCTATCTATCTGCACCTTTTTCACCGCTGTTTCGAGAAAAATACAAACACATTGATCACAGGACGAGTGTTTGAGGATTGTGTCACTGTATTTTAATAATTTGTTCTAACCTGAACTGGACGATTGTGTCGCTCCTCCATGACTGATTCTCTCTATGTGATGTTTGATGTTGGTGATCTCCTTGTTTACCTGGGAGACTTTAACATGAGCGAATGGTCAGACAACAATCTACTTATTGGACATTGTCACAAAGCTTCACATTCCTTTGAACACATACATTTTATTCCAATTACCATCAGCAGGATTAGCAGCAGCAGTACCAAGATTCCATACAGGATATATACCACTGTCTTTTTCATGCCTGGAAACACTGAGTGACATTTCTTTCATAGCTTTGCGTGATGTTCGACAGTAAACAAATACAATGTCAATTTAAAAAGAAATAAAACAAACAATTGAGCTGTCCTCCTACCATTTTGTGGGGTGACTTTCTGCTCTGCGAATGGAGAGTCGCTCTCGGGTGATCCAAACTGGTGATACTGAGTTTCCATAACTGGAAGGAGTCAACTTCATGTGAAGAATCTTTTTTTTTTCTTTGAGCATCTGAAGACTAAAATTGGCACATCTTAATATTTTCAGCATTGACGCTGATATAATGACCTTTTTTTTGTTTTTGTTTTCAGTGATAATCAATATGTTCAGTCCAGAAACTCTTTCAGATAGCAGTGTGAGATAAGTCGGTACCCAAATCCCTCTGGTGGCTTCTAGGAAACATTTGTTAACTATTAACTGTTCAATAAACAGACTTTTGCCATTATGTTCTGTATGATAAAAAAAATTATTTTAGATGTATATTATGCATACATTGTGCATATTTAAAATACCAAGTAATTTTAATGACATTGAACCTTATTTCATAAAATGTCGCTCTTACCTTGATCAGCTGGAATATCTCTGATTTTCTTTGGTTGGACTCTGCCCATGTGATGACACAAAGTCCACCTCTTAAAGAGAACTACATTTTTTATGATCAGATGTTTTAATGAATCTACATTTGTTGTAGCATTTATGGTTTTCCTTTCAAATTGAATTCTGGAGACTTAATGTGTATCATGATGGGGATGCAGCAAAAAAACTAAATAACTTCCTCTTTCATATAGGTGCAAATGTATGCTTTCGCAACATTTATTTAAATTTTTTTGTTTGAAAAGAAAATTTTGAAAAACTAAACTGTAGCTAAGCTCACTAACACATAATCAGTAGGAACCCATATCTGAAAATGTACAAACATCAAAAGAATCACAGTTTATCCCAGAATATTCTACATGTCGGACAATGTTGATTTATTTTTATACGGTTTGTACTAAGACAAATATTTCAAATTATCTTCTATTTAAGTCTCACTGGCACTTTGTAGTTTTGTGATTATAAGACAGTTTTATACTCACTTTCTATACTCACTAATTATGTTCTACGATTGCTCCCCCAACCAGACGGAACAATGTGCTAAGAATTTATGAAAACATGAAATGTTTTCCCTCACTGAAATGATGAAACACAAGCAAATAGGGATACATCACAACAATCTTTATTTCATTAAAAGAAAAAAGAAAAAGACCAGCCAATTAAACAAACTTAAATGCTTTTCCGAATGGACCTTAATTCAGGAAGCGGTTGCTTTTGGATTTGAAACAGAGATGGACACAAGAATTCAGACACTCTGACAATCCAGTGGCGTCCACGGGTCTCCGTTGTGGGTCTCCTCCTCCTGTCTCCTCCTCCTGTCTCCTCCTCCTGTCTTCTCCTCCTGTCTCCTCCTCCTGTCTTCTCCTACTGTCTTCGTTCCCCAGCGACATCTTCTTTTGGTATAATCACCAAAAGTGCCACTCAGTGCGCTCAAACTTCCTGCTGCTTAGGCTTCCTCCTTGCCGACCGTCGTCTGGTGCGGCTCACCCGGGCCTGGGCTCTGGTTCGGGGACTCACTGGC
>OMNM01001958.1:3991-14839 GCA_900302745.1 Parablennius parvicornis | reverse complement strand
CAATAGTGTTCCAAGCATTTATTCGTTAGTTTGCTGGTTGAGGAGAGTTAAAAAAAAAAAACCTTACCCGTTAGTAACACCATGGGAGAAGAGGAGTGGTGGTGTCTGTTCTCGCAGGCTCCTGCCGGTCGTGACTCTTCCTCGTGGCCTCTGTCGCCGTCTGAATGCTGTGTAGGGTGTTCAGTGTGGCCTTATTCTAACCTGCACATGAACACAGACAGAGAGAGAGAGAGAGAGAGAGAGAGAGAGAGAGAGAGAGAGAGAGAGAGAGAACACACACATTGCTTTTGCCTATTCGTTCCTATCATAACCATTTTCAAATACACTGAGTCAGTTCAACACAAACAGCAGCACATATTTGACAGTTGTTTGTTAAAAGCAGTGGTTCCGTGTTGGCCCGTGACTCCATCCCAGCAGAAGTGTGATGGTTGTTTGAGGACAAAGCCTCTTCTCTCTCTCTTCTCTCCCCCCATCTATGAAAGTATAAACCAAAATAGTTCATGATGAAGGTGAATTGGATCAAGTCCAAAGCCAACCAATGTATTTTTTTTTTTTTTTTTTGTCATGTCAGATGATTCAATAAAGTAAATATTGCTATCAGTACCTCACCGGAATGAATAGGACATTTTGAACAATATTATGCTTTTTAAAATTTTTTTAATCACAGAAAATTATAGATTTATTCCTACATTTGATTAAATTCTGTTTTAAACTCAATTTTATTGAGACAGATCACATCAAATTCTGTGCTATTGACAAAGCAATTAACATTACACATGTTATTTTGAATATTACTTTTTTTTTAATACAATAATACTTTTACTTGGTGTAAAATTTCAATAGTCGTAGCTATTTGAGAACAGATTTCCTTTCCATCAATCAATTAAAATGTTAGGACATATGGATACGATAAGATAGGATAATATTTTGAAGAAATTCAGTCATCACAGCATCTCAACGTTGCACAAATACTTAAAGACAGTCGGGATAGTTGCACACAAGATAAAAGAGTATGTATGTATAAATAGATAGTTATCTGAATATATATATATACACATGAAAATACCGGTGTAAAGTATGAGGGGTAAATACTTAGTTGTTACAATGAAAATAATGAAATTGGCTTTATGTGGAAATTGTAGTAACTTCCAGGACCAATTACAAAACAATTTTGCAAACATCAACACTTTTTCAAAACATACTTAGATTTAAAGGTTATTTTGGAACTTTAGTTTTTTTTCACCGGCCCCTGAAGTAAAATGAGTTTGACACAATGTTGTGTAGTAATGGTGGGTGGATCGATCCAAATATCAATAATATCGATAAATACATCATTGGTTTCAATATCAAGCTATACTATGGCAATGAGATCGATACTTAGTTTCAATTTCTCTCCATGCTGCTTCAACCTGAACACTCTGAAATAATATTTTCTTTGAATTTGTTCTGGAATAATAGTTTGCACACTTTATTTAAGACTAAACTCCAGACATTACAATTTATGGGAGAAAATCGTTTTGTTACTGTTGTTTAAACAAAACATTCTATCATGATAATGAAGTATTTTCTGTTTGCCCATAAATGTTTTCCAGATTCTGTTCTCGGTTTTTACTAATTAATAAACCAAAAGGAAAAATAATAAATTCACTTAAAGGTCACGAGAATGCATTATTTAGCAATTTGATGACGCATTCCTGGGAATTTTAACAGTAATTTCTGGGAATTTTAACAGAAAAATCTGTGATTTTACGCTTGAGTATTTAAAAGCATTGATATCGGATCGGCACTGGCGTTACTGGCCCTATATTTACTAAATCTTTTAGTATCACATATAACTACTGTGTAGCGTAGTTCTCCTCTTTCAACTACATTTCCCATGAGCACTTGCGGCCATTCACAAAATCATGAGATCCATCATGGGATCCCGTGGCTCCACTCTTTGACAGCACTGTGATTTCGGGTTTTTTTGGGGGGAGACACCTCTCCGGGCAGCATGGCGGTAGAAAGCATCGCTCCTGACTGGGAGTTTGACCGTTTTGACGACGGTTCCCAGAGTAAGTCCTCCGTTGAGTCCTGACATGCAGAGAAAAACAGCGACGAGCCGAACTTAACCTGCGTTAGCTTACCGTGCTAACGGTTTCCGTATGTTTACTGAAACGAAACACACACATTTTTGTCGTTTCGGCAGGTTAAAAAAACAAAACACGATTTACACAGTTTCGTGTAATATTTGGTTAAAGTCGACGCCATACGTGCGGGTAAAATTCAACATGCCAAAACCAGTGAATTTAATGGTTAGCTGTTAGCAAAGTTAGCAATCAACAGACAGTCACAATGTTGACATCAACACATTAAAATCAAACTTTTCGCTGGTGTGGTTCCCTCTAAAAGGCTCGTAACACTGCTTGAACATCAGTTTTTGTGTGTTTGATTTGTGGTCGGGCTGCTGTTTTTGTTTTCAAATTAAACAATATTTATGTTTATGGCGTTATGTACTCATCTAATAGCCTTTATTAGCTGCTTTCCTATTAATTGGTTGAACAGGTGATCTTTTTTTTTTTTTTTTTTTTTTTTTTTTTTAACTGAAGCTCCGGTTTGTTTGGTCTTTTCCACAAAGCGATCCCCTTAACACTTGCATTCACTCGCACTTGTTTGCACCAAAACCTTTGAGTGTGTTCCATGAGTCTTGATCCAGGAGGGCCACAGTCCATCAGGTCTCCTGCAGGTTTGGACGTCTCTCGCCTCTGATGCATCACATTGTGACTTTCTGCACACCTTGACGGCCACACATTTATCACATCCAGGTGTGTTGGAGGAGGGAGACTCCCAAAACATGCAGGACACCAAGACTGGACATCTCTTGCTCTATCGATTACATGTGAAACACTGGGAATGGGAAAAATTCAGTCCATTTTCATCTTGAGTTGGCCGGACCGGTGAAACGGTGCCATAATAACCTTTTTAAATTTAAACTTTCTTTGTCCTGTGGGGCAGAGCATGTAGGTCTCCAAAAGGAGAACTCAAACAATTGCTACAGAAAATGTCTGCAATCTAAACATAAAGCCAATTTTAATAAAACCATCTGGTGCAAAATTCAGTGAAATGTCCAAAAAAAAAAACAACTTGCTGTTGCATTATGCATGTTTTTACAAGCACACCCTGACAGCACGGCTTCCATGGCAGCATCACTCATACCTCTGCTTGGCTCTCAGTGCTGTGTTGTGTCAACTACCCGTAAGAAATTTGCTTTGAAACATATCTAAGAAATTTCTACAGTTATGTTTGACACCTCTGACATTTACTGCAAATTACCCACCTTAAATAATCTATCATAAAATAGCTATAATAAAATTACAAACTAATGCAGACATGGAGAAAAAAAAAACATTCCATTATCAAATCATGAAAGTTCATACAAAATTTTGAGAACACAGAAAAGAAAAGAGATTTCCCACGTCGAGTTCCATGGATAGTTTAGATGCTGCCACCAATTTGAACATGTGATAACAATGAAATACACTGTGATCTATGGAAATGCGTGTGGGAGAAGGTTTCAACACGGCGTGGGTTTCAGTATAATTCTGATAACAGTGGTTTTTATTGTCAAACTTGTCACGTTTCAGAAATACACACGGAGGTTCAAATGAAGAACTATGGCAAGTTCCTGGAGGAGTACACGTCTCAGCTGAAGGGTATCGAAGAGGCTCTGGACGATTCCATCGGCGACGTCTGGGACTTCACACTCGACCCCATCGCCCTCAAGGTAAAGCTCCAGAACTCGGCAGGCGGCGCCAAAAGAATGACGTTGCTTTATTTGAACTTGTGTAATTTCCTTTCCTAAAACCTTCTGCTCCACTTCAGCTCCTCCCCTATGAGCAGTCGTCACTACTGGAGCTAATTAAGACAGACAACAAGGTAAAAGCACACATTTCTCAGTGTAATCTGCTGATGGGGTTTTATTTATTTATTTATTTATTTAGTTTATTTTTCATAATGAGCTTTTGTGTCGTGTCCAGGTTCTGAACAAAGTCATCACAGTTTACGCGGCTCTTTGCAGTGAAGTCAAGAAGCTCAAGTATGAGGCGAGTGCTGCACAAGCGCTGTTTGCTCTTTGTGATTTCCTGTATAGTTCATCAATATATTTCGCCACATCTGCACGCCGTGAATTTCTTCTCGCAAGCAAACGAAATCGAATTCGGTCGTTTGACGTCACGTGGGCTGATTAAACTGGATCCGTGCTCTTTTCGCAGGCGGAAACCAAATTCTACAACGGCTTGTTGTACTACGGAGAGGGAGGTAATAAGCAACCTGTCACTTTTCACTTTTAATTCCCATTTGTCGTAAGTGCTTTGAATAAAATGAAATAATCAAATTTAAATGCACATTTTACGTTGCAGTGTCAGACACAAGTGTCGTTGAAGGGGAGTCCCAGATCCAGATGGGCAGATTCATCTCTTTTCTGCAGGTTGGTAAGAACTACTTTCCTCCCTGAACTGGTGTGTTGTCACCCTGAACACACTGGTGATTTGTTTCTCTTCCGTTTCTCTCTTTGCAGGAACTGTCTTGCTTTGTGTCCAGATGCTATGAAGTGGTGGTCAGCGTCGTTCACCAGCTGGCGGCCCTCTACAGCAGCAACAAGTGAGATTCATGACCGGACGCTACAGTCGACGTGCTGTTCTCAGTGGAGGCGTTGAAGCACAAGGCCTTATGCCAGGGGTGTGAAACACAACACGTGGGTTAAATTATCAAGGAAAGTGGAAAATTTCAAAGAAAACACTTTTTTTTTTTTTTTTTTTTAAACACAATACAACTGCTGCAGGAGAAGTTCTTTAGACATTTCACTGTATTTTGCATCAGAAAATTTCATTAAAATTGTTAGGTTTTGCATAAATATCAACATTTTCTTTACATATACTCTGTGCTACTTTAAAGTTTAATTTTAAAGGTTTATTAATCCACTGTTTAACCAGTCCAGCCCGCTCAGGATGAAATTGGACACGGAACTAAGATGTGTTTTATGCACTTTACATTCAAGACAAAACAGAAACATAGAAATTGAGTCACTGAGTGGTTTCGTAACTTAATTTTCTATATTTGAAGTGTAACATTTTTGTATCAGTGGCTGTTTTCTGTGGAGGCTGTTAAATATGTGGAACATAAACGAGGAACTCTTGATATATAAGCTCCCAGTTGGAGTTTTACTCTAAAGCTGTCACAACAAAAGATCTTTTTTTTGTCTATAAATCTAATGTCCATTGACTGTATAGTGTAATATATCCTGATCAGAACTGATTTTCAGAAATGCCAAAGTCAGACTACTCTAATATTTTCACAATAAAACTTGAAAAATCGTTTAATTTTTTCCTCCGTCTCGTATTTTAGGGGAGCTACGAAAATCATCGAGTCGTCAGGTGTCCATTTCCAGGTACGTTTTTATCAGCTTCAGTTTGGTTTTGTACCAATCTACCAAATCCTTCATCCTGTTTTCCTTCTGCTTGAATCGTCTCCTCTGCAGATCGTGTACGAACACCTGGGGGAGCTGCTGGTGGTTCTGCTCACACTGGACGAGATCATGGAAAATCACGGCACGTTGAAAGATCACTGGAAGATGTACAAAAGGTTGTAAAGCATAATCGCACACACGTGACAAATTCAACCTTCAGAAACGAGCTGAATGAGATAAACTGTTTCTTCCTACAGCATCTCTCGTATATTGTAAACGTAATAATACATTTCACCTTAAACAGAGTACAATCGGTCTCCGTTATGTCAAATAGAAACACACTGTTCTTATTGCTCCTTTTGTTTTGATGCTTTTTAGACTGTTGAAGTCCGTACATCACAACCCCGGGAAGTTTTCCATCCCTGAAGAGAAGCTGAAGCCATTCGAGAAGCTGCTTCTCAAGTTGGAGGGTCAACTTTTGGATGGGATGATACTGCAGGTCACTTTTCGTCCCCCATTATTATTGATTGGATTTTTTTTTTTTTTTTTTTCCACAGTTTATAGGATTGTTTTTTTCATTTTGGATTTTCCAAAGTGCCACAAATGTGTCACTCTGGGATCTCCTGAGGATGATCTGCTCATGTGTTGTGAACCTTGTGCGCCAGGCCTGTGTGGAGCAGAGGTTTGACGACCCCGGCGAAGGAGTAGCGGTCGCCAAAAACAGTGCCTTCGCTGAGGAGTTTGCCTTCAACATTCGCACCATATTCACAAACATCGAGTCCAAAATCGGTCCGTTTCTCTAGAAGATATTGACAATTTCCTCTGTTGTCTTTCTGCTCCGAGTTATTAAGTTGTTTTTTTTTTTTTTTAAATTCTTTTCCAGGTGAGCCCTCAGAAATTGACCAGAGAGATAAATACGCTGCCGTCTGCGGCCTATTCGTGCTGCACTTTCATA
Source organism: Parablennius parvicornis (assembly GCA_900302745.1). Lineage (NCBI taxonomy): Eukaryota > Metazoa > Chordata > Actinopteri > Blenniiformes > Blenniidae > Parablennius > Parablennius parvicornis. Next base: position 8,441 of record OMNM01001958.1, on the reverse strand, counting down.
TTTTCAGGAGTGTCGACAAAAAGCTGTACAAGGCTCTGCTGGATGTCTGTAAGAAGGTGATTTCATGAAATGACAAGTTTCCCATCGCTTTTCTCTCTTGATTTTTCTTCATCTGTGAACATTGTGCTCGTCTCCACCACCTTGTAGGTTCCGGCTGTCACTCTGATCGCAAACATTATCTGGTTTCCCGACGCCTTCCTCATCGCTAAGGTCCCGGCTGCAGCTAAACTGATGGATAAGAAGAGCTTACAGGGCATCCGAGCACACAGGGACAGCTTCCTGCAGCAGAGAGCTCAGACCTTAACAAAGTGAGAGACGGCCAAGTCTTTCCCAACTTTATTAGTTTGAATCGAGACTCTGAATCGTGTTGTTTTCTTTCCCTCCAGGGACGTTCAGTCCTACTATGTGTTTGTAACTTCATGGATGATGAAGATGGAGTCCATTTTATCCAAAGACCATAAGGGCAACAGGTTGGCGGAAGACCTCAACAGCAGGTGTAACGTGTTTGTGCAAGTAAGTCCCCCGCGGTGAGATCCCCGACTCGGCAGGTCTTTACCTCTGAGGCCTCATTCACACGTGAAAACACCCAAGTTTTCGTTGCGTTTTGAGGGTCTGTTTACACGACGGCGGTGCTCGGAGGTCTCCGTGTAAACGGTAGAAACGCTATTGCGAATGCTTAACATGGCCGTACTGAACAGTTTTTCAACACGTGTGAGTAGATGCATGATTAGAACAATGTTTTCCTCCACAGTGTCATGACTCCCAGTCCATATTGTCCTTCAACTTGGTAGTTTTATTTTGACAGTCACCGTAATAACGATCCGATTTCCTTGTCTGTCCATGCAAATGTCCGTGTTCTCCCATTGTTGATGTTTACAGCAAATTCTCTGCACACACGTCTGTGTGCTTTCAATTAAAAAACAATCAAGAGTGTCCACGAGTTATTAAATAAACATTTTTTTTTTTTTAATTCTGTGTTTCCGATTAAACAGACTTAATTTTTTTAAAACTCCAAGTCATGCAGAACTTTTCTGAAAACACTGTGTAAATGATGCAGAGGAGTTTCAATGAGTGGCTGTAAACTCGCATCTTGCATCTGTTAAGATCAACAAAGATGATACTCTGCAATTTGGGATATAGGTCATAGGCTTCTTCTCCAGTAGTTATTAGAATTATAAGATCTTTTCCAAAGTGGACACAGGAATTTTCCAGAACAGTCGGCGTAGATACAGTGTCCTATTTCAATAAAACTTGCAAAATAAAATAATGTAAAAAAAAAAAAATCTGTGTTTTCTGCCGCTCGCAGGGCATCCTGTACGCGTACAGCATCAGCACCATCATCAAGACCACCATGAACATGTACATGTCGATGCAGCGGCCGATGACCAAGACCTCGGTCAAAGCTCTCTGTCGCCTCGCCGAGCTGCTCAAGGTGAGTGTTTTTGTTCCATTTCCAGCGTGTGAAGACGTTCAGCGTTCCTACAAATCGTGTCGCGTGACTCTCGCCGCAGGCCGTGGAGCACACGTTTCACCGGCGGTCCGTGGTTGTCGCCGACTCCGTCTCTCACATCACCCAGCAGCTGCAGTCGCAGGCCCTCAACGCCATCGGCGTCGCCAAAGTAAAACGCGATCTCCGCGTCGGAATTGACAAGAGTCGTCTTCTTCGGTTGAAAAAGTGAAATTTGTGTATTTTGTAGAAAAGGGTGATCTCTGACAAGAAGTACAGCGAGCAGCGTCTCGACGTGCTGTCGTCGCTGGTGCTGGCAGAAAACGCTCTCAGTGGGCCGAGCACCAAGGAGCGCCGCCTGGTGGTTTCGCTGGCTCTGTGCGTCGGCACTCAGCTGGTAATGACAGAGCAGTTTTGATTTTTACCAACGGTTGAAGGCTCTTTATCCGCATGACAAATTGCATGATTGTGTGAACTTCCCGCTAGAAAACCTTCAAAGACGAGGAGCTGCTTCCCCTGCAGCTTGTGTTGAAGAAGCTGGATCTGATCAGTGAGCTGAGAGAACGGTGAGATGTTTGAGAAAAGTCATTACACAGGAATACATTTTCTTTTCGTCTGTCAAGTTTGAGCTCGTCAGAGTGTAAAACTGAAGCCCGAGTCGGCAGAATCATGAAAGAAATTCACTGGAGACTTTGATCTACTTCAATATTCTGTGTGTGTGTTGAATTATTTTTCTCTTGTTTCTGTGCTAACGTATGTTGGGGTTTATATATACATTTGCGATATATATTTTGTATAGGTAGAACTTGTATTTATCTTATTCTAAATTACTTTTGTACAATTTTCTGTTTATTAATTGTTCACTATAATGTCACTATTACATTATTTATTTCATTGTATTTCTTTATGAGGACCTCAATGGAAATAAGTTTCATTTATGACATTTTTGTGTCGTCCTCTGGGTTTTTGTTTTTGTTTTGTGCTTGTCATCAAAATTATAAATATATATTTGTATGTTTCATGTAGAAAATCCAAATGAATTCATTAATTCTTTCTGTCAGGGTGAAGCTGCAGTGTGACTGCAGCTTCCTGTACTGGCACAGAGCTGTGTTTCCCATCTACCTCGACGACGTATACGACAACGCTGTGGACGCGGCACGGATACACGTAAGCAGAGGCCTCACATGCGCACGGTTGAGATTAGTTGTTTTCAGTGCTCCGGTGTGATTTTTCCATTTTCCTCTCTCCTCGTCATAAACGACGCCCGCGGTTGTTCCGGAGCAGTACATGTTCAGTGCACTACGGGACAGCGTGCCGTGCATGCTGCACACCAAACACATGGAGTCGTGTGACCAGCTGCTGGAGAGCTACGACAGGGAGATCATGGACGTGTTCAACGAGGCGAGAACCCCGGAACCAGTTCATCGCCGCGTCTCCGGCTTCGCTCTTTCACGTTACTGTTTTCTGATCTTTTGTAGCACCTGCTGGACAAGCTCTGCAAGGAGATCGAGAAGGACCTGCGCCTCTCTGTTCACACACACCTGAAGCTCGACGACCGGAACCCTTTTAAAGTCGGCATGAAGGACCTGGCCCACTTCTTCTCTCTCAAGCCCATTCGATTCTTCAACCGCTTCATTCACATCAAAGGTGCTGCACAACTGTCTGTACCTGCACAAACATGTTCTCTTCTATTTAAGTAATTATACGTTTTGATTTCAAATGTGGGTTTTTTTTTTTTTTTGTTTGTGTGGGGTTTTTTTTTTTTTTTTGGGAAGTTGTTGCAAAACATACAAAAATCTTATTCCTTTTACTAATTTCATTAATTCCAATAAGATTTTGCTTTCCTTCAACTGATGATTTTATTGAATCCATATTGTTTTGGGTCCAATATAGACCGTGAAAACTAACGACACAAAGTAAGACAATAATAAGCTTCACTGAAATTAAAAGACGATTAACAAAATAAAACTTCAGTTAGAAATCAACAGACAAAATACCTTGTTGGCCGAGTACCGCTGGAGGAATTAACATGGGTTTCTTTTCTCTTCCTTCTGTTGTGTGACTTGTTTCACAAACTTTTCGAGTCTCAAAGACTCCTCCTACTTCCTCAATCTCGTTACTCTCTTCCTCTTGCTTAACTCCACCCAGCTCCACTCCGCCATTGCTGGCCGTTTGTTGGAGCGTAACCATAACAACGATGAAAACTATAATAATAATAAACAGAAAATACATAGAAATAAAAAATGTGGCAGTTATATTTTCCACAATATTGAGCGCACATGAATATAAGCTGCACTCGCGAAATTTAAAAATTTTTTAAAAAGTACATATATAGGCCACACCTGACTTTAAGCTGCAGGTGTCCACGTTGTAACGGGGCTTATAATCCGGAAATGACAGTATACAGTATTACTGTCTTGGCCTTGTTGTTGTTGTCCACAGGACAAACAAAGGGGTTTTTTTTTTGCTGTCTTGAAATCACCATCAAATTTTCCTCACCACTTCAAACTGTTTATTTCCAGGCATGGGTTTGTTGTGTCTCAGTTCAAGTCCACAATGTCCTGAATATGTTCCAGTGAAGAAAAAGAGTCGAATGGTCTACAGACCGCTAGAACTGTTCATCTCCGTTTGTTTTCCTTGCAGCCTACGTGACCCACTATCTGGACAGAACCTTCTACAACCTGACGACTGTCGCCCTGCACGACTGGGCCACCTACAGCGAGATGAGAAATCTTGCGACGCAGCGCTACGGGCTCACGATGACGGAGGCTCACCTGCCGAGCCAAACTCTGGAGCAGGTTGGCTTCTTTCCACGTCTCACACACACACACACACACACACACACACACACATCTCCCAAGTGAGGTTTACACTGAGATGAACTCTCTCCTCTGTGTGTTCTCATCAGGGTTTGGATGTGTTGGAGATCATGAGGAACATTCACGTGTTTGTCTCGCGGTACCTGTACAACCTCAACAACCAGGTGAGACGCCTCATTCGCCC